>CAHIKZ030002264.1:47500-85000 GCA_903632075.3 Acanthosepion pharaonis
ATTTTTTAAAACATGATTTTTCATGGATATTTTTATTTGAGTAGACACTCAGTTTTATTTATTAAACAGTATATTATTTATTTTTCATCCACTGGCCTAAATATTCAAGAAATACATGTGCTCATCACCAGGATTTGAACCTGCATTATTTGTTAACATTATTATTGATTGCTTTGTCATTGAATGTTATTATTATGTTTTTTATGTAATAACAATTATTAATAAAGTTAACAAACAACACAATAGTCACAAAACTGCATTTGGATACACGATTATTTCTATTCGATAGCCCTTAGAATAATTTGAGACCTAACCATTACCACCCATTCACTAACTGTTGGAACCTAAGGAAGGTTAGTGAACAGAATGATCAAATGAAGGTTGGTAATGAACAATAATACTTAGGACAAGAACAACACATATAAGATTCGCCAGCAGCATGTACAAGAAATAGTCAACTGCAAGTGATTTCCACAATCAATCTCCAACTGCAGATCAACATACAGTATTTAATACGGTATTTATGTGAATGGGGACATACCCATTATCATCAGGAGGTATGCTACAACACTAACCATTAGAATAATACAATGGACCTACCCTACTAATAAGCACATATATATAAATTATCGAACCAAAACACAACAAACATGGCCTGATGATTGTGTTTAAGGATGAAAGAAACTCACAGTTGGGTGCTGATCTCAATGTCCAACTTTTATATATAATATATATAAGTGTGTGTGTCTGCATATATCAATGTATGCATGTGTGTTTGTGTAAGTATGAGTGGCGTCCCGACAACAATTTTTCCTCCTACTTCCATAAAAACACCAATATACGCAACCAAATATAAATCCAAAATTTCAAAATTAATCAGTTTGATGATCACAAATAGTGTGAAACCCAGGTTCACAAACTCAAATCAATCCAACTAAATATATATATATATATATATATATATATATATATATATATAATAAAGCCAAGAATCATTCTCATCCCATATGAATGAAAACATTTAGAAGGAAAATGCTTCCAAAAATCTAAACAAGAGATTTTTTTCTTGTTTCTCTGGGCTTATTGGTCACATATTTAATTCTGTATGAATTCAAATATTTTCCCTGAATTTTTTACAGGAATTAAAATATAGAAGAAATAAAAATATTGCATTTCAAAAGTTATTTTCTGCTTTATTTCAAACCCAATGATTGTAGGTTTGATATTTTTATCCTAATTATTTTTGTTTTACAACGTGGAAGTTTAAGTGGTCAGGAACGTTGAATTTTATTTTAATTTGGAGTATAAAATATATGAATATTTTAATTTGGAGTAAAAAAATATATGAATACGAGGCTATAAAATGAAATTAAAAAGAAAGGTGCAATTCAGTACTCGCAATGCTAAAACTGTTTCAGATAATACAATAAATAATTTCCCCCCAGTTACAGGCCGTGAATCATCAAGGGAAGTAACTCTTTAATTTTTTCAAGATTTATTCCCCTTGTTTAAGACGCCCTAAATATGTTATATAACTTCAGGTCGTCAGCGAACATAGCTTTCCACAGATACCTTTATTTTTATTGTCTGTGAATTGCCATGAGTTCTTGAGAAAGCTAGTGTCGTAGTTTTCTATTGCCTTCTCCTCATCTTGAAATTCAGAGTTTTCATTTTCTTATACTAGTTGACACACAAGGCTATGGATTTTACGGTAAAATTTTCAAACTAAATTTAAAATATGCTGCAAATGAAAAAAAAAATTTTTTAAAATAATTAAAAAATACCTTGGTCTTCCCTCTTTATTTTTAACATAATCATTTACACGTTAAAATTTTTTTTTATCAATTTGGGGACCTTTTTCTCCAGGGTATACCACTTTTTTAGCGTTACCTGGGACAACCCTAATTACCTGACCATATTTCTAGAAAAGCTGAATTCATGTTTTTGTCAAGGAGATTGAAAGTGAATGCACCAGAAAACTGTGACACTAACTGCACATCCGAAAATATAAAGAATTTATATTTACTGAAATTCACACCAAATTCTCCCAGAGTGAGGCCCTTCCATTGCACTGCGGTTGGATTGACCTTTGTAATCGCTCCAAATATGGTCAACACGAGTGCACTATTTCTAATTGTGGGGGTCTATGTTCCCGATAAACAAGGCAAAAACAGATTTTTTCTTTTTTTAAATTGTAAAAAATTCCTTGTAAGTACCTTGACTAATATTGGCATTTACAAAATGTGAATAACTCCCTGATTTTTGATAATTTTTTTATTCTGAAGGCTAGAGTTGTTGTGAGTCAAACTAAACAAATTTTGTTTTAAAATTTATACTTTCAAATGAGAACCAAAATTTAATAAAAAACAAAAAAAAACAAACAAATTTGGATTTAAAATTTATAATTTCTTGGGGTGAATTAATATTTGTGATAAGTAACTTTTCATTATTTGGGGTGAATTAACAGAAAAGATGCCCTAAATGAAACCTTTCAGTAAATTTCAACTTTCATAAATTTTCAAAAATGTATAAAAAAAAAAAAAAAAAAAAAAACAGTACATATTTATCAAAATAAAATCTTTTCTTTTTAACCTTAACTTTGAGGAGAGTCCCCAACACTAATTATATTTCTTTATTTACCTGATTTTGGGTAAGTAATTGATAAAATGTTTAGACAAAAAGAAAGACAACCTATCTGATGTGCTTCATCCTTTGAAAGGACTTCTTCAGACAATGTGTGCTTATTGATAGAATTATATATATGTCGTAGGAGAAAACAAAATATAAATAAATGTCATTATACAACAAAAGTGAAGATGCAGTCTCTCTTAACTTTAAAATTTCTCACATCCGATGCATCAGTGTTTTTCTCATTGTATAATTGTAATTGACATTTGTTGTATTTTGTTCCCGCCACCTACATATAAATAATTCCATCAATAAAAATGTTATCTAGTTTGAAGAAGTCTGTTTGAAAGATGAAACACATCACTTTGGTTCAGGATGCCTTCAGACACAATTTGCTTTCAAACACCAAAGTTAGACAAAACAATATGGATAAACTTATTTTGAGACTGTTGACAAATAATACAACAATGTAAGAAAACAAAAACAAAAAACTAGCATTTAACATCTGTCTATATTTCTGAGATGGAGGTATCATTCGATCTGTTGTCCTCATCTTTATAGCATTTAACAGTTTTAAAATTGGATTTTTCAAAGATATTTTAGTATTTTTTTATATTAATAATTTTACGGGACCTTCAATAAACACTTCTTGTTAGATCCAATGAATTTTTATATTAATTAATTTGACCTTCAATAAATGCAATGATAGAATGTGTTTTTAAGCATAAAGTAAAATTATTTTGAGGAGAGACCAAAATTCCTAAACAGTATATTATTTACAGAAATTAACAACTTGTATTATTTTGGGACATACATATTCTATTAGAATCAAAGGGTTAAACTGTGTCCTTTGTTTTTCTTAGTCTCATCCCTTTGAAACAATAACAGATCCAATTAGTTTTTATGTAGAAATTCTTTTTCCCAAGAAATAAGCTGTGACAATATAAAGTAAAGTTTGGATTATTTACAAAAATTAACAACTCATGCTTTCCTTGGTCTATGTATTTCCGCTGGGGATAATCTGGGTTAAAACAACTGTTTTCAGGGGAGATAAGTACGTATACTTCATTTTCTTTTATCAATTAAATTGATAGCTGTAGAGCAATGATTCCCAACATAGGGCATATGCCCCACCTGTGGGGTATGCGTAGGATGTGCACCCTTCGGCTTACTATACCAACAGAATAAGGGAGCAATTTGAGAATGAGTTATTAAAAGTGAATTGTTTTCTAGTGAGTCTGTTAATGTGTGTTGATACATACAATGTATATACAGTATGCATATATAAAAATATTTTTGTGTATGTGTATGTATATGTGTAATTGGTATACAGTGTATTTCCCATTTTGGCCAACAAAGGAGAGGGTGGGATGCATGTTGCTGGAAGAGCCCATGTTTTGTTGGCCAATCAGTGCATGTGAGCATTCAGTTTGCTTCCTTCACATGAATTTCAGTAAAATTTTGAATATGTAAGAATTAAATATTACAGGGAGGGGGGGGGGCACCAGAATTTTAGAAATACTAAAGTGGGGCATGGCTTAAAATCTGTTGGTAACCACTGCTGTACAGTGAATGGCCATGGTTAACTTAAATGTAAATAAATGGCAGAACTGCCCAACAAACATATTTGACAAAGCTTGCAATAAACAATTACAAGATAAAGAAAAGGAAAAAACAGGGCAAAAAATAATATAAAGCAAGCAAAAATGTATGTAGGGCAAAGCAACAGTAATAAGGCAAAAAGTTCACAAACTAATTTGGGTTGACACAAAATCAAATTTGGATGAACGAATGCAGCGTTCAGATTTCAAGGTAAGACAGACCGGTACTGAGTCAGATGAAACCGGGAACTGGCCTATTTTATTGGCTTGGAAGAAATCCCAGCATGCATTTGTGTGACTTTGCCTACAAGTTGGGGAGAGGAAAGTATTTTTTGTAATCATTTCCACTTCTTAATTGTTGCCATAAATAAAGTGAAAGAAATTCAGCACGTTATTTTTCTAACATCTTAAGGAGATTAAATGTAATAATTTCTTGTATTATTGTTGCAGAATCAGTAGTAAAACATCTACTGTAAATCAATAGAAACTTACCTGACCAGATAGGATTGTCATACACAGAAGAAGGCCCAAAGAACTCATAGAAACTTTTCTTTAGGTGTTCAATATTGACACCTGAAACAAGAAATAAATAAATAAATTAATAAATAACTAATCTAGACAATTTGAAAACAAGCAGAATGCAACCATTTCCCAATTATACTGTAAAATATGTAAAAATCTATAAATACTTTTATGGTAATTGTTCTGATGAGCCATTTGCTATGGTGCCTAGACTCTTCAAATTTAATGGTGGAGTAACGAATAGTGGCTCAGATTGAGGAATCGGAGAGCCAAGTTTCAGTTGAATCCTTACATTCACTTACATGCTAATACCCTTGGGAAAGGTATGAATCCTCCTCTTCTCCCCCTCCCAGCTATGGGTAAATAGCAGGACAGACCGGGTTCTATAGCATTAGATGGCATCTGGACTATCTCAGAAAAAAAATGGCAATCTACTAAGAGAAAAAAATCTGCCTCGTCGGTCATGTATTGAAAGATACATGATCACCTAAGCGTGTATCATGCATGGCATATAACTGACTGACTGACGTGCTAATACTCTTGGGAAAGGTATGAATCCTCTTCTCTCCCCAGCTATGAGCAAATAGCAGGACAGACCGGGTTCTATAGCCTTAGATGGCATCTGGTCTACCTCAGAAAAAAATGGCAACCTACTAAGAGAAAAAAATCTGCCTCGTCGGTCATGTATTGAAAGATACATGATCACCTAAGCATGTATCACATATGGCACATGACTGACTGACTGACTAGAATAGCGATGAGGTCTCACCAATTGACAGTTCAGTTGGCTAAATGTAACCGTAAATTCTATGCTAACAGTTTCTTTTCTCACACTTTTCAGTTGTGGAACTCCTTTCAGACTCCTTGCTTTTTGGCATATTTTAGTTTGCAAAATTTAAATGCAATGTCAATTGCTATTTACTGTCCTGATTACTCTTCTTTTGTTGTTACTCCTTAGCAATGTTTCTCCTTCTAATTTCAAGCAAATTCTATGTTAAAATCATTAACGATACATCTAGTTTGACTATATTAGCTTATTCTTTCAACAAAGCTTGCATTGATTCCTGATCACTGACAATCCCTTAACTGATTTTCATTGCAAGTACTGAAATCTGCAAAATTCAGTATTTAATCCAATTTTTCTTTATTCCATCCTGCTCAAAATGTTCCCTTTGTTGATGCTGACAAGAGCTAAACCAAATGAATGATGGAGTAGTAGTCAAGTAAGTGGGTAACAGTAACAATAAGCCAAAATGTTGCAGGCATATACAAAGTTCAGGTGCACTTGATGGTAAAGTGCAACTGTGTGTAGTATTTGGAGCAAAGAAGAAAGTAGTGGCTTGCCAAACAGAATACCAGCATGCCATGTATACTTTTGGGCAAAACAAATAATCTGGGAAAGCTCTTATTCATTAAGCCTGGCTTGCATTTCAACAGGGTGTAATGGTTAGCAAGCTTGTATTGAGAGATCAAAAAAGACTGAGTCAATTTGATCCTCACTGGGAACCCCACACTTTGGGCCATGTGACACATCTAAGCTAGACTTAGAAAATCATCTGGGCACTAAAGGTGTAATGGTTTGTAAACTTGTTTAACTAGATCAATTACGACTGAGTAGTGATTTCGAACCTCACTGGGTGCTCCACAATTTAACCTTGTGCCACATCTAAGCTATGCTTAGAAAAATCACTATTAATCAAGCCCTGAGGATTGAAATTTTGTTTAACCGATCATGGGCATTTCAAGGTGATATAAACTTTTGCTTTTTTTAGATGTATGGGTTATTTTTTTCTATTTTTTTTTTTTTATTGCTTGCAACATGTTAGCTGAATTTGAGAATTGTCTGATGCATCCAAATTTTTACTTGTGGTGTTTGACCTCTGTGGGTCATGACTTTTGGTCACCTCTACATTTAATAATATTTTTTTAATTTTTTTTATTTTATTTCTTTTGCTCCCAACTTGTCACTGTATATAGACCGGCATTTTTCCACATTATATTTTCTTGCATCTGTAATTTGTCCTGTCCTCATATGTGTGATTATTAGAGTGAATCAAAGTTCTTGACATATTTAATAAATCATATCTGTGCTAATATCCTTTATGTAGGTACCTCCACAAGATCGCTAAAAAAAGAGCATAGCATGATGAAAAAGACGCCAAACTTGACGAAAACAAAATTTAATCATCTAAATGTTTGTTATTATTAAGAGGAATAAACAAAGTATTGGGGGGGTATTTTTTTACATTTTTTAATCGTTCCTAACACGTTTGAAATTTTTGTTAAAAATCTTATTTTTTTTGGAGTCAGCAAAATTGACCATTTTTTTCCATTTTATAAAAAAACTGGAAATCTCACTTTGAAATTCTTTTAAATATCAATTATCATTTTTTCAAAACTTATTTTAAGAAAATCAGAAATATTTATTTAAAATATTTTGAACCAAGCTTAACTTAGCTTAGCTTCTGCGCTGAAAAGATGTGATTTGTATATAAAACAAAGCAGGTCATAAACTTTCGCATCACTTGACAGATGATGAATGACATATTGATGGATTTCATAAGGCTAATTTGTTCTATGGAAGGAGAAAAGTGAAAAAATTTACATTTAAGTGAACAAATTATTTACTTCGTTATTATTAAGGAAAACTTTCAGCGCTCTAAATTTTTTTTTGTACTTAGCTTTCACTTTTACATTTATGATGCTTTATGGAAAATATATTATAAAGAAATTAAAATAAGACTGTTAAGAGTGAGATTAAATTTCATATTTCCTAAGAAAGGTATCTAATTAATTTATAGGTACCTTTCTTATGAAATTTTATTAGAAGTGTACATAAAATACTATAATTTTATATACATTTATTACATTTTACTGTGTTATTTGTATCGCCATTCATTTTATTATTAATTTTGATATTTCATTTATGGAAAAATGTCGTAACTGAGATTAATATAAAAATAAGATCATATAAATTTGATGATACTGATACTTGTAGGTACCCTTCTCAGTTGAAATTGAAAAATCAAATTAACTTCTCCACACATGTTTCGCAAAAGTAAAGGCCTTAACAGTGGGTGCTGATTTATATCAACAGTCATGATTTGGATAAGGGTTGAGGTCTTGTCTGCCTTTGAAGGCAGATGGACGTGTCGTGGTTCCAAGGCCTCCATTTCGTATTGCCAGACACAAGACGAGTTGATGGGCAAGAAGTTGGTGGGTGGGGAGTGGGAGAGAAATAGCTGAGATAGCAGAAGTTGTCCCAAGTATCACCTACATTCCCACCGAGATGAGCAGGCGACATCCTGAATAAAACATCAACATGTAATATGGAAAATAGGGATCACCTTCTTAATTTTCAATGTGGGATTTTTATTTTACTTTCATTGTTATCTTGCAAGCATACAGCATAATCTTCCACAGATTTTAAAAGAATATTGACAAGATCAAGAATGAAAATGCAACATGGGGGGGGGAGGGTGATCATTGGCTGGTCAGTGGAAAGTTTGGGTGAGAGGCATGCTATATGTTTACATATACCTTTTTAATGTTGTGGGCACCTCAAGGTGGTGTAATGGATAGCAAGCTTGTCTTGCTAGAAATATTACGACTGAGTAGTGAGTTCGATCCTCACTGGGTGCCTCATACTTTCGGCCTTGTGCCACATCTGAGCTACACTTGGAAAATCACTACTTTTTTAATGTTGTTACTAATATTACAAATGTGCTGAGAAATTCTCAGCTTGACTAATTTCTAAAAATTAGTATTCTAATAATTGGTTACCAAATAATAAATTGTTTTTTTTTGTTGTGATATTTACAGTGAGTAATATTTTTTTTGTTTGCTTATCCTTACTCTTCTTTACCTTTTATTTTACTATATTTGTATATATTATGCAAATGCACACATACCTTGGTATTATCGACCTCCCTTTAACAGATATCGGAAACAACAGACAAAATCTAGAGCAGCCGACTCAGTTTGTAAGTCTCACTAATGGTACTATGGATGGAGTTATGGCAACCCTGGATACAAATTGCTGCTTTGTAATTTTGACACTCTGTTTGCTTTTTTTTTTTTTTGGTGACGGTGAGAGTTATATATGTATTTTCTTCATGCAGGCACGAAGCTACAAGTTGAAACAGTTAAATGTAACCACCTCATCTACTCCAACAGCTTCTTCTCACACTTCCTGACTTCCTTAACTATAATCTGCAAAAATTTAAATGTAATGTCAATCAACATCTTCTGATGTCTTGATCCCTGTTCTTCTTTTTATCCTTTCCTCAATCTCCCCCTATACTCAGTCTTTTCTCTTAATTTCACTTTCTATAATCCCTTGTGTATTAGTCTCACTCCGCCTTGCTTGGGGTGAAATACTTATGAAAAAAAAAAAAATAAAGAAATTCTGGTAGTGTTATTTTTGTATTGTTTGATTTTAATTGGTTAAGCAGGCTTCATGTGAATTTGATTTGTTAAGCAGCATTAGTATAATTATGGTGTTCTGAATTCAAGGAGAGATTACATGTCTTTTGAAACTAAAAAAAAATTAACAGATTCCAATCCTAGCTGAAAAAAAAAAACAAATATCATTTTAAGTATATCATAATTCTAGTTTGCCTATGTAGGATTCAGATGGTAATGTATATTCACAAATATGTGCGGGTGTGCATCTTGTATGCATTATTTATGTTTGGTCTTGTCTGCATGTTGATTTGAGGATGTTTTTACATAAATACCAATTGTCGTAGATAAACATCTGTTAAATTCTTTAAGAATAGATTTTAATACAAGTTTAGTAGTGCCTTTCCAATAGTGTCATATATATATATATAATTTAAGCCAGGAGATAAATTTAATAGCAGCATAATGCACTTTTGAGTTTTACATCAATATTCTTTTTCAAAAACTCCAATAGTTTTCATGGATGAGCTAACAATTCTTTTCCACATTTTATGGCCTTTTTCTGTTGATCAATCATCCTGAACACAGTTGCTTGGTCAATGAATGTTAAATGTTTCCTTATAAGGAAACAGCTAATATTACCATCACTCTTAACATCTTGAACTCTTGACCAACTTTGAAGCATATGTTGAAGTGTTTGATCTGAAGAATGTTTATGAAAGCCTAAGGATATATTTTAAGGGTCTTGCTAACAGATCTGCTGAGCTTTGAAAAAATTTGACACGGGTATGTTGTTTGAACTCGTAAAGATTGCAGAACCCTTGCAATATGATGTTACAAAATCTTATGAAATAATTAAACACAAGCTGATAGCAGGCAGCAAGGCTGGGTAGAAATTAATAATTGGCATGCAACTTTCCGCTATTGCCATATTTATGCACATTACAAAAAGCCAAGAAGTAAAATCAAGCGAGAAAGAAGGAAAAGACTACAGACCTGAATTCTCTACCAAACTCTTCAGAACCAGAAATCCCTGGTCACCATAACATGTCTGCTTTCCTGTTTTCTGGCAGTAAAAAGGATTCTGAGAGGTTTCCCAGAATTCCCAATTATCTCTGCTTTTCAGTAAAGCATTTAGTTTATCCAGATTGTAATTCCAATGAATTGGTTGCACTATAAAAAAAAAGAAAAATTCCATTGTAGTGATTCATAAATAAGAAGCAGAAGTTGCATCCCCTGCATTGTTAGGTTATAGTAAAAGGAAGGGAAGTAGAATTCCCATAATGCACAAGAAAGACGTCTCTTGATACAGATAAGCCTAAAACCATTTTTTTTTTACTACATATATATATATATATATATATATATATATATATATATATATATATATGAATAAAGACAAAAGGAAAATTTATCTTTGTCGATATGTTTTGTCATCTGATAGACTTTATCAAGGCAACTGTAAGGATTTTATTTTGTGAAAAGTATTTATATAAAAGAGCAAAAATGTGATGGCTTTTTATTATATATATATATATATATATATATATATATATATATGTATGTATGTATAAAAAATATATATATATATATATATATATATATATATATATATATATAGATAGATAGATAATGTAATAATATATATATATATATATATATATATATAAATAGATAAGGTAAATTGATATTTCAAATTATTAAAATCCTTACATTTACCTTGATAAAGTCCCTCATAGGACAAAACATTGGCTAACTTTTCCTTTTGTTTTTATCCATATTGTCTTTTTTACAGATACACTCTATCTGAAATTTATCTCATTCATATATATATATATATATATATATATATATATATATATATATAGTCATCCACAGACAGACTGTTTTGCTGCATCACAACTCATCAATGTGGCTAGACGTCTGATTGCCTCTAGCTAGGATTGAAACCCGACTGAATTGGTGTCAGTCAGGGATTCTACCACTAAGCCATTGACAATACTTGTCTATATTATTTAATGAAACGGGTATGAATGAAAAGATGCTGCCTAAATACACACAAGTTAAATTACATGATCCACCAGCCCACAATACTATCAATACTTGGAATGACAAATGTAGCCTTGTGAAAAGGCAAATTGAAATAGGGAAGGAAAAATTGAACAACCTTAACAGCAACAAACAGGAAATCTACGATAAACTACAGGATATAACTACTCCAGACCAACTGGAGGAAATTACATAGACTCACGGAAATTACCAACAAATCTGAAGCTCAACACCGATTTAAAATGATAAAAAAATTGAATACATTATACAAAGGTAATATTACTCTTCCTAACAAAACTGATAAATACATTAACCTTTCCAACTATGAACTAACTAAGCACCAAAAAGAATTACTTAACCTTGGACCTAACTGCCATATATACCGTAAGTACAATAAACTTTTTATACATCAAACAGTTGAAACCCAACCTAAACAAAATCAACTATGGAATCTCTACAAATATCCTTCAATGTCTATAATTGGTAACAGAAGCCATTGGTTTATACCAACGGCTTCCCATACTTCATACTTCTCCAATTCACTTTCGTGTGGTCATGTGTGACATCATGAGATACGGTGCGATTTTCGCTTCTAGCATCTTATATGCATGTGTTTATCGTTGCTTAGACCATATCTATGGTAAACAATCACAGACTGTCATCACTGTCTTGTTCGTATATTGCTTAATATGTTGTAATTGATATCTTTGATAATGGCTCATGAAAGCTGAAATCTTAGATTGTATTAAAAAAAAATATGGATCAATATTGTGAATTTCTTTCTTCGTTCAATGATAATGTTATTAAACTTGTCAGATGTTATGAAAAAAATTTACATAAAATGAATAGACAACACTTGTCTATATTATTTAATGAAACGTGTATGAATATACATATATATGTGTGTGTGTGTGAGATATCTGTATAAGTGTGTGCGTGTGTTTGTGAAAGATATTCTATATGTGAGATAACTATATATATATATAAAATAGAAGATGTCTGTATGTGTGTGTGCTATTTATGCACATCCACATTTCTCAACTGATTTCAATTAATATGTATGCACATATATCAAATTTATTAAAATAGGTGAAGCCCAACTTTTCAATCTCCAGGTTCCCTGGGTTTGGCAGAAAAATTGATAAAACTGAAGGTGGGTATGACTTTTTGCAAAAACCAGCGCAAAGTTACATGTGAAAAACTTTTTACTGTATGAGCTGATGTTCTTTGCCCTTAATGCAGAACATCAGCTCATGTTACAAGGTTTATGTAGAGTGCTTGATAGTTTTCCTGCAACACTGGCTTCACATAAAAAGTTGCCAAAAACTGTGAAAAAAACTACTTAAAATAAAAGTGTGAATAACTTCATATTTTATCGGATTTTCTTCAAACATGTCCCAAAATATTTTCCAGTATGCAAGAAATAAGATAATGTGGTTTTAGTCCTGTTTGCTTCCTTGCATATAACAAAAATCCATGAAAAACTGTTTAAAAACTCTTTGGTTTTTCTTCCGATGGCTTCCAAATTTGCCATGTAAATTACATATAACACATAAATTGTCTTGTGAGAATGTTTGATTTGGATTATTTCAGTTAAGTGAAAGAAATCTGCGACAAATGAGGTCCAAAATCAGCTTCAGGCATTTAGCCAATAGTTTTTCATATGATTCCATCCTAAATTAGCATTCAGACAACCTTTGATGTAAATATTGTTTTTGAAGGATTCTTGAAACATTAAAAGGGAAAAATTCCTGAAAAACCTCTTATTAACCCCCAGCTTTATAGTAAACACGCACAGAAGGAGTGAGGGGAGGGGGCGTTCATTCATTTGTACTTTCAGTTGAATCAATCACTGAGGCTTCATCCCTGTTTTTGTCCGATTATTAGATTTGCGAACAATGCCATACTATTTGAAAGTTATTATGGCTATAGGAGATTTACTGAATATCTAAAACATTGAAACAATTTAAACCCAAGCAAAGAATGTTTTATCGATGCAATTCCTTGCGGGGGGGGGTGCAGGTATACAGTATACAATTGAGGTCATGTACACCAAGCTAATGCCAGATACCTCAGCTAGTGTATGTATATATATATATATATATATATATATATATATATATATGTGTGTGTGTGTGTGTGTATATATATATATATATATATATATGTGTGTGTGTGTGTGTGTGTGTGTATATATATATGTGTGTGTGTGTGTGTGTGTATATATATATATGTGTGTGTGTGTGTGTGTGCATGTGTATGTGTATATATATATATGTGTGTGTGTGTGTGTGTTCTATGAATAATATGAAGCAATTATATAAATAATTGTATGTTTAATCAAATTATTTAATAAATGTCATATTTTTTTGCATGCACAGCAAAAATTGTTCATATTTTATTTCTTGTTTTCATGTAATATTGTGCACAAATGTTACTTTAACATGTTGCGGGTGGATGATATGACCCCAGATAAAAATATAAATAACCAAGAATAAGGTTCCATATTTGAACTTCCACAAAACCTTCAAAGAGAATATACAGCAATGTGTAGAATATATGAAAAAGTTAATTGTGCCAAATGTAATAAAGAGGCTTTTGAAGCAACATTATCTTTTATGTGCGATGTCCCTTCAGAACGTGGACAATCATGGCTCTTCACAACTTCCTGTCCTTTGTCACTCCTAGCAATGTTTGTCTTTTTGTTATCTCCCCTAATCCTTGTTCTGCCAACAATTTACACAAGCTCATTAAGTAGGTTATTCTCAGCATACCTTCAACATATGCTGCGAGTGTTACATTTTCCAAGCCCTCTTTCCTCATCATGTGCCCTAGAAATTTTGATTGTCTCTGATTCTAAGTATAAGTGTCCTTTTTGTCTAAAACTTTGTTGTTGCCCACAGGTTTTGTTTGTGGTATTCTCAGCAGCTTTTTGTATAGTAACATTTCCGTTGACTCAAGTCTCTTCTTTTATTGAGAGAAAGAAACATGATCCTTGCAGATTGAAGAAAATACCTTCCTAGTATTAAGCACCATGTATAAATCCACTACAAAGAAGCGGCAGAGAACAGTGTTAGTAATTCGCTGAGAATACCGAAGACTAACATTGACAAATTTACCCAGCATACTGATTGTTTTGAAAAGAACTCCCAAATTTATTGGTGAGGGCTTCAGTCTCAACACTGAGGCCTACATCAAGTGCCTTGAGGAGGCAGTGACTGCTGGATGACTCAATGTCTGGCAACAGGACTCTGTACCATACCACACAAGCAGGAGAACCCAGTCATGGCTGTCAGACAATTTCTTTCACCATATCATCCCTTACATCTGGCCACCTAACTCTCCAGACTGCAAACCTCCTTAATTATTATGTGTGGGGTGCAGTTGAGCAAGAGCCCAACAAAATTCCTTGTAACACCAAAGATAAACTGAATGCAACATTCACTAACTTAAACAAGGAAACCATCCAGAAGAACTGCAACAGATTCTGAAATTATCTGGAGGCCAATAATGATTTTATTGAATAAATTTGCTCTTTAGTATTTTAAGATATATGTGTATGTATGTGTGTATATATATATATATATATATATATATATATATATATATATAATTGAATGGGTAAATAAAGGTAGCTGTATGAGCAAGGTATTGTATACAAATTCATATAAATACTCAGTGTAAGTAAAAACAGTGCTCAATGGTAAAGAACAGAGCTATTTAGTATATATTAAGGAAAAAAAATACTTCACATTGATTGCACAACTCTATGCCAAAGCAATTATCAAGTGCCTGTATTTTTATTTAAAGAAAGTTTTAAGAAATAAAAATAAATATACCAGCATATATATATATATATATGTGTGTGTGTGTGTGTGTGTATGTGTGTATTTTGAACAATAAAAAAATATTAGAAAATTAAAATTTTCAGACACACTGTGTTGTTTATTAATATTTTTTTGTTTTATTTTTTCAATTAGGTTTCTTGACTAGTTTCAGCCAGCATGGCCATCATCAGGAGTAAAAAAATATCTGTGTTTGTTAGTATCAGTGAAATACATGAGCGAATGATTGTCTCTGAAGAAAGTGAATTTTATATGTAGTTTTCATTTGTTTTTA
The DNA here is from genome assembly GCA_903632075.3 of Acanthosepion pharaonis. Taxonomy (NCBI): domain Eukaryota; kingdom Metazoa; phylum Mollusca; class Cephalopoda; order Sepiida; family Sepiidae; genus Acanthosepion; species Acanthosepion pharaonis. Next base: position 62,824 of record CAHIKZ030002264.1, read on the forward strand.
TTGGTAATTTTGGTCAGTGTATTTTATATGTATTGATCAGCTATATATATATATATATATATGTGTGTGTGTGTGTGTATATATATATATATATATATATATATATATGTATGTGTGTGTGTGTGTGTATATATATATATATATATATATATGTGTGTGTGTGTATATATATATATATATATATATATATATATATATATATATATATATATATAGAGAGAGAGAGAGAGAGAGATATTTAGCTGTAATTATTGAAACTCTTGATAAACCTGGTGCAAGAGATTATTTTAAACATCTATTAATTTCAAGACAGCAAAAACAATCCTGACCCTAATACACAACTAGCGTTCATTGCGCCTTCTGAATTCTTTCTTTAATCATGTCAAAATTATTTAAGACTGACACACTATTAAGCTATATGATATTCCAATTGCTTCTGATTTCACCTTCAACCTGGATTTTGTTTTCAAGGATAAAACTCTTCAAGCATTCAACTTGAACAAATTTCTTCTGAGAGCAAATATTTGAGCTGCATCAAAAGTAGTCACTTAAGTTTTGCTTAATCATCATTCTGTATTCAGTCATGACACAGCAGAAAATGACTTTGTTATAAAAAACCAAAAAAAAGAAAACCAAAATGAAACGAATAAAGTGAAAATAAAGACAAAAAATTGTTCAATGTTTAGAGTATCAAATCACAAGTGTTTTTGTTAAAAATAATGTCCGAGGCAATTTTCATTGATGTTCACATAGCATAATCTGGCACAAAGCCAAAGGATATTTGAACATGGTTGGTTGATTTTGTTTAGCAGCATATCAACACCTCTATGGGTTATTTAATGCTGCAATCCAAATATTTTGAACATGGTTTTATGGTTTCAACTACAGATAAAATGTATTGTTGGTCATTTTGCTATAAAAATTATTGTTGGTATTTCTACTATAAATAAGTATTATTGGTAATCTTTTTTATATAAAAATATATTGCTGGTATTTTTATACTTTCATATTGTTTGGGAGTTCACTATTTGCCCATATCTAGAACCATAACAGGTTCTACCACCCAGATATGTATGTGACACACAACTTACATACAGAGTGCAGCAGAAATACACCCCACAGTAAAACATTAGTAGCAATGGTGTCTTCATCTAATGAATGTCTTACCATTTTGTAGTAGGTATTTCTGATGCAGCTTGTATATTTCTTCTTTCTTTTATGTGTTGTGTCCCTTCAAGATGTAGGTGATCATGGCCCTCCACATCATCCTGCCCCTTGTAGCTCTTAATAAGTTTTGTCTTTGTTATTTCTGTCAAACCCTGTTCTGCCATCCATTTACTCAAGCTCATGAAGTATGTTACACAAACCTCTATCCCTCTTTGATCTGTCCTGTGAGTATCAGGATTTCCAAGCCCATCTTCCTCATTATGTGCCCCAGAAATTTCAACTGGCTCTTCTTGGTGTTAAATATAAGTTTCCTTTTTGTTTCTATTTTCTCCAAAACCTTGTCATTGCTCACATGTTAAGTCCATGATATTCTAAGGATCTTTCTGTAGAACCACTTTTCGACTGCTTTAAGTCTCTTCTTCATCTTTGAGTGGATTATCCAGCATTCAATGCCATACAGGAGGGACATATATCATGTAACAGTTCAGTACTCTTTTCTTTGTTTCTAATGAATTTTTTCTAAGTCACCAAGAATTCATTTAAACAAGTTCTGTCAAATTCAAACAAGTTCTGTTTAATTTTTTATTATATCTTTTCAATTTTGGAATAAAAGTTTTTACTGAGATGTTTAAAAGCACTTGCACAAAGAACAGGACAAGACAAGAATGCTGCAAAGCCATGGAGTCAGAAGCGATTAAGGGGTCACTGGAGTCAAAGTCGGTAAAACTATAGAGACACTGACTCCAGTTGAATTTCCACTGTAATGTAAAAAGTCTTACATTATAGAATTTTTACTTTTATTGTTATTTCTTCTACTGTATATTTACTATTTCCTTTAAAGAAATTCATCTCCACTTCTTTTCTAAAGTCATTTTATTTTTTGTGCTTATTTTTTATTTGCAAAACTATATGTAAAAAAAAATCTTACATTATAGAATTTTTATCATTTGCATCCTGTAAAAGATTGTTTCAACTTCTATTAAAGTATTTTTTTTGTGTTCTGTACTTATTTCTTATTTGTAAAGATATATGTAAAAAGTCTTACATTATAGCAATTTAACTTTTATTATTTCTTGTATGTCCTTTCAAAGATTTTATCTAATTCTGTTAGAAAATATTGAAGAATGAATAGGTATGATATGAAAGCTACAATGTCTTTATTCTTTGATATAAACCAGTTATAATGATATAAGCCTACTCAAGTTAGGAGCATATGCATAGGCTTTGAGATTTGTAGGCCATAATCACTTAATTACATAAAGAGGAGTTGGAAACAAAAATAGAGCCTGAGTCAAAGGTTTTGTGTTTTGACTCCATAGCCCTGTATTTTATATAACTTGAGTGAACCTCACTTTGCAAAAATGAAAACTTAAAATGTATTTATATTTCAACTAATTTTATTTTTTAAGAGAATACATTTTTATTTAAGTTAGAAATGCATTTACAATTACGGGGTCACTGGAGTCTGTAAAGCTATACAGACTCCGACTCCGACTCCAGTTGAATTTCCACTGTAATGTAAAAAGTCTTACATTATAGAATTTTTACTTTTATTGTTATTTCTTCTACTGTATATTTACTATTTCCTTTAAAGAAATTCATCTCCACTTCTTTTCTAAAGTCATTTTATTTTTTGGTAGTTATTTTTTATTTGCAAAACTATATGTAAAAAAAAATCTTACATTGTAGAATTTTTACTTTTGTCATGTCTTTTACATCCTGTAAAAGATTATATTTCAACTTCTATGATAAAGTAGTTTTATTTTTTGTTCTGTACTTATTTCTTATTTACAAATACATAAGTCTTACATTATAATGTTTTTATTTTTATTGTTATTTCTGTTGCAGTTTTTGGGGTATGTATGTACTAGCGAGTCAGTCAAAATGAGCTGACTCATTTTATAGTTCGCCAATAGGAGGGTTAACCAATTAGAAAGCTCAAAATATTCAATCCGACATGTATAAAGGCAGCCATTTTGTTTTTTCTCCCAAAATATCTCCACTGCCAACCTGATATCGAAGACTTAAAGAATTAACAGCTGCTACTTTCTCCGAATCTACACTGCCAACCCCTGATATTGAAGAGATGATGGACTTCATTGGATTCCATATTCAGAGACAATGGCAAACATGGTCAACAATTTCTTCTATATCCTTTCAGAGATCTTGTCTCTAATTCTGTTAGAAAATATTGAATAATGAATAGGTATGATATGAAAGCCATAATATCTTTATTCTTTGATATAAACCAGGTATAATGATATAGGCTGACTTAAGTTAGGAGCATAAGTGTAAGCTTTATGAGATTTCTGGGCCATAATCACTTAATTACATAAAAAGAAGTTGGAGGCCCTGGAATGTTGAGTATGTTTGTTTTTTTTTTTTATTATTTTTTTTTTTATTTGGATGTCCAACATCTTACTCAAAAATTTAGAAAAATACAATAAAAGAAATTAAACAAAGATTGTTGGTTGAATTTAATGAATTTAACAGGTACATTTGTATAGCACTCACAAAGCACACTTGTGGTTTATACTGAATCTATGTGGAGTGAACCAGTTTTTCTTTCAGGCAGAGAGCACAATATCTGGTGTGATCAATGCTCATACACTGAAATCCTTGGTCACAATATGCTAAATGGTAGCATATTACATATATATATATATATATATATATATATATATATATACACACACACAGTTGCATGGATATTAGTTTGTAACCCCGGGTTTCATGCTTTTTCGATCGTCAGACAAACTGGTTTATTTTTTTTCAAAAGTGGATCTGTTTAGATTATTTGTGTATGGTGTGTGTGTGGGGGATTTTCTTCTGTGCTTGTTTTGGGATGACACTCTCATATACGTAGACACACATGCATACAGGTGTATGCATTTTAGTTCATACAAACACACCCATATAAATAATCTGAGGTTAGACAGAGTTACATATCCATGCGTTTGTGCACACATATATATGCAATTCTCATTGTATTTCGGTGTCAAGAATTTAGTGTTACATATGTAGCAATGTTCCCTTAACAGGGAATGGGCAGGGGTGGTCTTGACATTTTTCAAATCAGCTGTCCATTAAGTACTGCGCATATATATATATATATATATATATATATATATATATGTATGTATGATAAAAAAATATACATGTACTTGCATATACATATAAACATATTTCTTCCTCAGGTGTTATAAATAGTGCCCAATGTTATGTAAATATATATATATATATATATATATATATATATGGTCATCCACACACAGACTCTTTTCCTGTATCACAGCTCTTCAGTGTGGCTAGACATCAGATTGCTTCAATACTTATTGAAACCCAACCCATTTGACATTAGTCAGAGATCATACCCCTCGGCTATCATCGCATAGCAGAGAGGAAGGGAAATTTTAACATTTTCCTATGTGAAATATGCCAATGGCCTGGAGAACTCAATTTGTACTTGAAGTGTAATGCATTAATATATATATTTATAATTATTTTTTAAAAAATATGATTCCTTTGCTAAAGAGTTCTCATGTTTCAAAAATGAGAGCCGAAAATCTCAATATAATTATTAAAATTAAATTGAATTAAAGCCCTGTTTCATCCTCAAGCAAAAATTTAGGAATAACCAATCTTGAAATTTATCCATCTTTATAAGCATGTTCATTCGCAAAATTAATTACTATGGAAACAGCTGGGGCGACCATTTTGGTAAAGGGCCTAAGAGATAAATTTTATCCACATATCAGTCATCTTCGGAAAGAGGTCAAGCTGAGGTAGGGTGGGGGTATCCATTTCAAGGCGAATGATGGCATTCATGTGCGCACATCATCTGGTCACTCACAGCAAAAGATAGCTTTTGGGACCATAATATGTTGTTAAGTGTCTAGAGAATTTTGTTTTATTTTATCTATTTATTTATTTATCCTTTTATTTATTTTTTTTATATTTATTTATTTATTTTTTCCAAATGGCTGTTTCGTACTTAAACGTATCACACTGAACTACAATTTGTTTTTTTGATGACTGGGGTAGTAGTACTTGTTATAGTCCCAGCTATAAATAAATAGTGAGCTCCCAAACAAAAATCAGCAGTACATTTTTATAACAAAACGAGCAACAATACATTTTTATAACAAAATGACAATGCAACACAAAAGATATATAAAAATACATTTTTATAGTAAAATTACCATCAATACATTTTATGATCTACAAACTATATATCTAAAACAAAAAAAAATTACCTTTTCCTTGAAAGCATAAAATTATGTACAAAATATGTATATTTTGGCATTAAATAACCCATAGAGATGTTGATGTGCCGCTAAACAAAATCATCCATTAACAATACATATTTATAGCAAAATTACCAATAATACATATTTAAAACAAAAATAGCAACATATTTTATCTGTAGTTGAAACCATAAAATTGTGTTCAAAATATGTAGATTTAGGCATTACATAACCCATAGAGATGTTGATGTGCCACTAAACAAATCAACTCACCAACATGCCTACATAGAACTGCTGAAAAGTCCCTGCCTGAAAAAGAAAACCTTATAAAGAAAAATGTTTTGTCTTTTTTTTTACCTTTCGTTCACCAAATACAAGACCCAAGAGCCACTCATGGCAGAGGGTTACTACACGAGATTGTTGTAAGAGAGGAGAGATTAAGGATATGTGGGATAGATATCAGCTGACTCAGGACTTGTAGATTGTAGTTGTCAGAGAAGCATCCTCTCAGAGGTTTTTTTTTTCTACAAAAAAGCAGTTCTGGGTGGAGAAAATGTTTGGGTGGAACTTACTTTTTATCAAAAGGACACAAAGGGATGATTTGTCACCATAAATATGGCAGGGTGGGTCCTAACTGTGAATGTCTAACCTATGACCATCTGCTAGAGTAATAGTGACAGTGTTGGGAGAGGCTAGCAGGGTTTCATCTGTAGGGTAAGAGTTGCAGTGAGGAGAATAATTCATAACCCATAAGGCTGTGTAAGTGCTTTTAAACTCTGTTGAGCCTAGACAGTGAACATCAGCCCAGATATTTTGGGCCCGACCTGGCTCTTGTGAAGAGAGAGCATGGCAGCAAGAGTTAGGCCATTCCTTGAGGTGAATGTTGAAATTGGTACAAATGCGAATGGTAAATAAGGGATGAACAAAGAGGATGTCATCAATCTTCTCTGCTATTCTGTCAAACATTGCAACTCCATCATCCTGAGGGTGATAAACAGTGAATATAATGAAGATGTTATAAATGAGGGCCACCTGAAAGTATGGAAAGTCAAGGTCATTGTTCTTTTGGCCTTTGCTACAAAGGAATCCATCCATGATATAGGCTCCAATCCCATAGTTGTGTCTATTTAGATGGTCATCTTTTGTGAGTAGGGGTGAGTAACCAGAGATTGTGAAGTCTTGAATTGGAATAGACTGGTTGAGTCCGGTTTCAGATATGAACAGGTCAAGCTCAACTTCTTGAAGATGTAGTTCAACCTTCAACCTCTGTATAGTTGGACCATAAACCACTTATGAGAGAGGAGAGGGAAATACAAAAGGATGCTGAGAATACTATCGACTGAACATGTGAGTAACAAAGAAGTTTTAAGGAAAATGGAAACAAGAAAGACACTTATACTTTAAATCAGAAATAGAAATTTCATGGACACATAATGAGGAAAGAGGTCTTGGAGAATCTGATACTCTCAAGATGTACTGAGGGGCAGAGAGTAACAATGAGTAACCTACCTAACACATAAATGGATGGCAGAACAGGGACATGGTATAAAGACAAATCTTATTTAGAGCTACAAAGGGGAGGAAGTTGTGGAGAGCCATGATCGTTCACGTCCTGAAGGGACACGGCTCATAGAAGAAATGCAAAAAGGCTCCAAATCAGAATGGCTGCAATGAAAAAGTTTTGTCATGATACATTCACTTTGTTCATTGCAGTAAAAATTTTCATCATGGGCAGTTGTGACAGAACTGCAAGGACAAAAATTCCTATCATCTGCACTTTATGGGTTAATTGCAATATAAGCCATTGAAGGTATTTCAAAAAAGATATGTCTCTTTGGAAGCATCCAGAAATATTCCTATTTTCCAAGTGTGCATGAAACATTTTGCATTTTTCTCTCACTTATTAATATGCTATTAACAAAAAAAAAAGTGTCAAAAGGACAGTTATTCCCTTGACACCGCTATTACTGTATACATTTTTGACTCCCTTAGCATTAAAATTGTAATCCTCACCTTTTAGAACAAAAGTTCTCATAAGAGGTTTATAGTCCAACTATACAGAGGTTGAAGGTTGAATAAAAACCCAAAATATGAAGGTGGATTTATACATTTTCTTTATTTTTGAGTATTGACAACAAAGATATTAAATACTATTTCCTTATTCTTTCTTTCTTTCTTTTTATGTACCGTGTTCTTTCAGGGTGTAGGCGATCATGGCTCTCCACTTCTCCTTATCCCTTGTAGCTCTCAATAAGTTTCCTCCCTCTGCCAACTCCCTCAGACCACATTCTGTCATCCATTTGCTTAAGCCCATCAGATATGTCATGCATTGCTTTCCCTTGTCTCTTTTCCCCCCTATATTCGACCTGTGAGTATCAGATCCCTACTTTCTCATTTTGTGTCCCAGAAATTTTATCTGCCTCTTCCTTAATTCAATTCTAGTAAGCCATACTAGCTGTCATCGCTTCGTCACTCAATCATCCAACAATCATAAACAGGACTGATCAATAACAAGTGGTTGTATATTACTTATTTATGCTGTAATATTTTTATTTATAATTATATTAATTTAACTTTAAATTTTCTAATTTTACTTCAAATAACGTGTCATATATATATATATATATATATATATATATATATATATATATAGAAAGAATTTTAAAATCGATAAATTTGTTTGTAGTGATTGCTATGTTTTTCCACACTCACATTTTATTTGTCTGCGATTGGCTAATAAATCAATACTACCTTTCTACAGGACAATTTAGCCATCGCAGTCGTTTCTTTGAATCCTTTAGTCTTGAGCTTGCTTGTCTGTTTTATTCGTACAAATGTAGTGAGTGGTTAATTTTTAACCAATCACATACTTTTAATGCAAGATTAACTTTTCCTGCGCTTCTGTGGGAGCCTATCCTTTTTCCTTAAAAAAGATGACTTTTTCACAAGTCACCAGTAAGATCCAGTAAATTTCACCTGTCCAAACGAGTCCATGATCTTACTCATAACATTTCAAATGCACACAGAGACACAGAATTTTGTAATATAAACTTACATTCCTCTCTGTACTTTAGCCAAGCTGAAGCAACCAGGACTCTGTTAATTTCGAACCATTCTATAACACAACACAGTTTCGATCAATTGTATTCTTGTGTTATCTATTCTAACAAACAGACTTTGTTCTAATATTGATTCCTGAACATTTTTCGAACAATCAATTACAAATCAAAATACAGTTGAAGGGGAACAACTTCTTTTCCTTAAATATAATTTTATTGTATGTTTGTTCTTGTATGTTATTTCAATATATATTTGTTGATTCACATTTGGAGTTTTTGTTGTTTACTTGAATCCTGTATGTTGAAAGTATAATAATATAAATAGTATTGGTCCATCTACCCACTTGGCCATTATATGTTGTTTACAAATTTCTTAAAATTAAGAAAATGGCCGCTTTTAAGAAAATTTTAACAAATCAAAATTAAGTTTGACATTCCAATCTATATAATTTCTATCTGAAATACACCAGAATATTTTACTTATTGGAAATAATAAATTTAATCATTTAGCTTTCAATTGAAGCTAAAATGAAATCTGTAAGAATGCTTTTTCATTTTTAAAAATTCATTCTAAACTTTAGGTATTGAAAATTTATGCCAAAAAAGTGGTGGTACATAAAGGAAATAAATTTGCATAAGTTATTGTGCAAATCACATTGATTCACTAATTTTTTTTTTTAAATCTTTAAGTAAGTAAGCTTTATTTAACAATTATAGATTACCCTGCTATGAAAATCACAAGTTGCAGAAACAAAAAAAAATCAAATTTTTTTTAGATCCTCTCGAGTTCCCCCTCCACACCTATCTTACCTAACTTTATTATTTCATCAAAGTTCTTTTATTGCCTCAAAAGCTGAACTTGACCTGTAGCTGTTGTTGGAATTAATTTCTACATGTAACCTAATTTTTAATAAGGTCAGTTAATTTATGTCAGCAAGTGTTTTTTATACAATCGCTAAGTGGGTAAAAAAGGAGAAAAAAGAAAAAGAAGAAAAACGAGGTGCAATTACTGTTTACCAGATGCACTTATAGCCTTAAAATTAAATTTAACATTAAACAATGACAAATTTAATATACTTCAGTTGAAAAGAAGGAGAAGAAAAGATAGGAAAAAAGAAAGAGAAAGAGAAAAAGAGAAAGTGAAAAAAAGAAAAAGAGAAAGAGAAAGAGAGAAAGTGAAAAAAAGAAAGAGAAAAAGAGAAAGTGAAAAAGAGAAAGAGAAAAAGAGAGAAAAAGAGAAAAAAAAAAAAAGAAAAAAAAGAAAAGAAAAAAGAGAAAGAAAAAAGAGAAAAAAAAAACAAAGAGAAAAAGAAAGAAAAAAAAAACAAAGAGAAAAAGAGAAAGTGAAAAAAAAAAAGAGAAAAAAGAAAGAGAAAAAGAAAAGAAAGAGAAAAGAGAAAGAGAAAAAAGAGAAAGAGAAAAAGAAAAGAGAAAAGAAAAGAAAAAAAAGAGAAAGAGAAAAAAGAGAAAGAAAAAAAGAGAAAAAAAAAAAGAGAAAAAAAGAAAAGAAAGTGAAAAAAGAGAAAAAAGAGAAAGAGAAAAGAAAAAGAGAAAAGAGAAAAAAAGAAAAGAAAAAAGAAAAAAAAAAAGAAAAAGAGAAAAGAGAAAAAAGAAAGAGAAAAGAGAAAAAAAAAAAAAAAGAAAAAAAAAAAAAAGAAAAAAGAAAGAGAAAAAGAAAAGAAAAAAAAAAGAGAAAAAAGAAAAGAAAAAAGAAAAAAAGAGAAAGAGAAAAAAAAAAAAAGAAAAAAGAAAAAAGAAAAAAAGAAAGAGAAAGAGAAAAAAGAAAAAAGAAAGAGAAAAAAGAAAAAAAAAAAAGAAAGAAAAAAGAGAAAATGAAAAAGAAAGAGAAAAAAGAGAAAAGAAAAAAAAGAAAGAGAAAAAGAGAAAGGAAAAAGAGAAAGTGAAAAAAAAGAAAGAGAAAAAGAGAAAGAAAAGAAAAGAAAAAAAAGAAAAAAAAAAGAAAAAAAAAAAAAAGAAAAGAAAAAAAAGAGAAAAGAGAAAGAAAAAAAAGAAAGAAAAAAAAGAAAAAAAGGAAAAAAAAAAAGAGAAAGTGAAAAAAAGAAAGAGAAAAGGAGAAAGTGAAAAAAAGAAAGAGAAAATCCTATTTTCACGCACTTCTCTCTTGTGGAGCTCCCTTCTGTCTTCATGCTTTCCAGCCAACTTTAATAAAAAAAAATTTAAAACCAAATAATGTCAAAAGCTAAAATGTGTCCTCTTCCTTTGTTCTCATTCCTTAGCAATTGTTCCCGTTTTAACTGTTTCACAACAATCCCTCTCCACTCAAGGCTGGGGAGGGGGTTGTTGTTAGTTGCTTCAATTGCTTGGGGTGAATTCAATTTAAAAGAAAAAAAGAAAAGAAAAGTTTAACTACGTAGTAAAACTAATGATAAATCGCTAGTGTTTTTCCCCAAGTGTGCTCAGTCAACAGCAGTCAAGAAGAAAAATAAACAACCCAGGTGACTGTAATTACTGAGCCACTCCCACCATTTTTATAGACAAGAGAAACTAGATTTTACAGAGGGCTCCAGATTTAGTTATGATATGTTGGTCTACGTCCTCTCGGATTAAGTTGAAAAAGTGAGAAACACTGACATTCGAATTTATTATATAGAAGAAAAAAGTCTATCGAACTTTAAAACGTAACATTTTCGGCGCTTTTACACTTTCGCAACAACTGACCTTGTTGCTTTCTGTCATTCAGAAATGGGTTGCCCCAGGTACGACAGTCAAGCTAGCTAGACTGATTGTTGCCGCTATAATAACACACGTGTGTTGGCTGCGCATTGAACTGGCCTTATTCCTCTCCTTTTGAGGCAAATAAATGCAATGAATTATGCATGTTGAACATATCTACACTTCAATTTTGGTTTAAGAACTTAAGAAGAAGCTTGTAATTTTCACGAATTTGATATTAACCAGTAAATTTAAAGTTTTACTTTACCTCACAAAAATTGAAGGTATTTTTTACATTTTACAAACATTGATTTTTTTGTTTCTTGAAATTTATATTTTAAATTTAAATATTATAATTAACAATAAACAGAACTGTGTCCAGACTGTCGTACCTGGGGCAACCCATTTCTGGATGACAGGGAACAACAAGGATTTTTTTGGGCAAACGTGTAATAGCGCCACATTTTCTTATTTATCACTTTTTTTTTTTTTTTACATTTTTTTTCACTTTTTTATTTCATAGCAAATTCAGCTAAGAACCAACGCGTTCTCTCACACATTTAAAATATGCAATAATAAATAAAGTAAAACATTATTGCAATTATTTTCTAAAAATGAAAAAAATTACCGATATTTGCTGCGGCTCGATTAAGAACATGAATTTTTTAAAAACTTTATTTACTAACATTTAGCCGAGCGCAATGTCTCTTCTGTCCGCAAAAAGAAAATGTTTCTGAAACACACTGAAGTCACTTTTTCCAACAGAAGAGTGAGAAAAATGTTAATAATCTTTTAATTAAATATTTGCCCCACACATATCCGCTATCAAATCAGTTGGTGTAAAAATGGTTAGCACCCTGGTCTCGTAAAAATCATTATGAAATTACTAGAGACTAGAGAGTAAGGACTTCGCTTCGTACTGAGTACCCCCAAAATACGTGGCCTTGTGCGGAAGGAAATAAAGGAAATGCTACTTTTTTATGTGTGTTATTGTTGTTGCTTTAAGTGTAATAATTGCCATTGTCGTCTTGAAGATTGGCGGAACACAATCTTTCATAGAATCTTCCCTGTTCCATAACTTTTTTTCAGGTATCGGAAAAGAAAGCCCTGAGGGTCGACTATTTATCTATCACTTTCGAATTAAAAATTTATTAAAAAAAAAAAAAACAGACAGAAAAAAAAAACTTGCAACAAATAAAAATGCAGGTTTTCTTTTCGACAGAATCTTTCAGATTAAAATTCGCCAACATTTTAAATTTTAAAACGAAAAAAAAAAAAAGGTAAGACGAAGAATTATTCAAAAGAAAATTGAAACTAGAAAAAACATCGGTACACGACATTTTTTTTTTTTTTTTTTTACAACAGAAAAGAAATTTATTCCATTTTTCTTTATAAAGGACAAAAATATAACTTTAAAACATATTTAATTACCAGCAGCATCGGCAACTAATCCACCCATAACAGCACCGATTCGCCTCTGGGCCAAAGTAGCCATGCTTGTTGTGTTGTGGTCTTCTCCAAATAACAATGCACTCGAAAAGGGAAGTAACTGTGGTTTACAAATTCGTTCAAGGGAGGTAACTCTTTATTAAATTACTTGTCATTTCTTTTTGCAGTAGACCAGTTGTCACCCAAAAACTATAGAACCCGTTCTGTCCTGCTATTTACCCATAGCTTGGGTAGAGAAGAAGAGGATTCACAAGGGTATTAGTACGTATTAGTACGTAAGTGAATATAATGGATTCGGTTGGAATTCAAACTCGGCTCTACGTTATTCCTGATTTCTTTTTACAATTTAATTTTTTATTCTGTTATTCACTCCATATTACGCCTAAGAGCAACACCATCGAGAGAGAATGCCTGTTCGATTAAACGTGATGTCACTACACAAGTTGTATAAGCCAAAGTGAAACTGCTGAGTGAAAATAAATTATTGTAGGCTTTTTAGAATATTTTTAAAATTACAATTAAAAAAAGTAAACCAAGGTTCGAATTTCATCTTAGAACATTATTCAATATTAATTTATAAAATTAAAGAAAAAAAAACAAGCAAACAATATTATAAAAACGTTTTATTACGCAAAATTACGATACTGACAATTGAAATTGACAGAATAATTTTTCATACGAAGGAAAGCAAACAAGAGTTTGTTTTCTAATTACAGCTTTAAATAAATAAAGAACAAACAATAAATAGATTAAAATCCGTTTTTATTTTAATGATTATTCCATAAACTCTTCTGACACAGAACAATTTTATATTACAATTATATTAGGAAAGAAAGAAACCAAGCTTTTATTTTTGGCCTAAAACCTCTAGAATAGTTATACAACAATGAAGAAAAAATAATTTTTGCTGAATAATAAAACTTACTCGATGTCATTAATTTTAGCTGCTCATATATAAGTTTAACTGCATAAAATATCTAAATAACTCATCATGCAATAATAGCAGAAAGGGCATTACCAAATGTAATACAGGAATCACTCTTTGAGGTTTGGTTTGGTTTGGTTTCTTCTATGTCCATTTTTGTTCAAGTTTTCAATAATAATTTCTATAGTATTTGTATCACTTATATGATGAGGAATCTGATACTCCCCGATAGTATAAATTTCCACATTACCACAGAAGACATGTTCTGCAAAATCAGGTTCAATAACAAATTGACTGATTTTGGTTATGGGGACTTGCTGATGTAGCATTAGAGTCTCATGCTGCCTCACTCTAAATTCCAGTAATTTCTATGAAGAAAATTTCATTTTCTCTCCATATGTCATTAATACTGTGGACTCTCCTCTGTTGTTTGTATTCCAAGTCATAAGCAATACTTTAAGCTCTTTTAAGGGCAGAATTCCCCAGTGTTATACTAGAAACACACCTATTCTATTGTTAATATACTCTCCCACTTATAATAAGTAGTAGTAGTAGCAGTCGCCAGGGCTCAGAGTGAGTTGGTGAGTCAGTCGATGTCGGACATTAAAGTATCAACCACCACAACTAGATCGCTGCGTCATTAACTATTATAACAAGTTCCTAACGTTTTGTACGTCGAACCTTTTTTAGGACCGACTCAGTGAAAATACAAGCCTCCACTGTGAAAACTACTCTACAACACCCAGGTGAATTTTTTTGGACTCTGCTGACTCTGTAAAAGGGATTAGTGAAGAAGATAAATATGAGGGACAGTTTGGTAAAATTCTAGGGATTGCACCTACATGAAAAATTGCTTTCTTAAGGCTTGTCGAGTCCACTAAAATACCAAATACAATATTTATAGACCAATCACACTCAAGAAAATACATCTTAAAACACACTATTAAAATCATAGAATACACATCAAAAAGTTTGTTGCATTAGTCATCATGATTTTTGGGTAGATACCACCCAAATATCGTGCGGACGTAGTAGAAGGCATAACACGTGGCATTTTAGGGCCAGTTAGGAATAGATAAATAATTTAATTCTTGAACCGATTTTGTTATGAAAAAGTGTATAAAAACATACAAAATCCGGCCCAAACAGGATACGCACAGCTGTCATCAAGTTCCACGCAACTCTCGCTTGTGATCTTCACGACCTCATGCTAAAAGCGACGGCTTTGACAAACTTCAGACTACGGCAACACCGCCAACAGTGAGAAACAATTTCTATCTCTTGTATCCTCTTTACTATGAACCACGCACACTAGTGTTGACTTTTTCATACAAACATACATATAACAACATTTCATTGTTTCTCACATACCTACACAAAGGCAATTTATATTTTATTTCAGAACTTTATCAACCAAACCAAGACATTACTTTCCAATCTATCACCGACTGCTTGGATTCTTGTCGTTATATTAAATTAACGTTTATTTGTTGAAACTATGTTGTCTTTTCTACTGAATTTTATTCCTTCAATGAAAATCGTGTGATTATTCTAGACGGTCAAATTACGAGCGACCCTGTAACGATATTTTTTTATTGTATCAAATCCCAACACTCCGAATTTTAAAATACAACGAAAAACCGAGTAGAAGGATTCCTACAGTCTATAACACTAATTGTGGTGACAGTATTTTTTAGCAAATGCTGAAGTTTCTCGCCTTATGTCCTCAGGTCGAAAATGCAGTTCACATACTTAAAAAAAATGAATTAAAAGGGCAATTACACCTTACTTTAAAACGCTTGTCAAAATCTCACGCTCATAAAAAAGAAATTCCCGATCAGAAGCGCTGCTGCTGGATGTAGTATATCGTCATACTCAGGACTATTCTCTATGGTACCGAGACTCTATAAATCTAAGCTCAATATTAAATTTGCCAATTTAATATTGAGCTTAGATTCATAGAGTCTCAACACAGTTGACATGGGTCGATGTAACCGTAAGTTCTATGCCAAGATTTTCTTCTATAGATCTTCTCACTTGTAGAACTCTCTTCTTGCATCTTGCTTTTCAGTCTAGTTAGATCTTCAAAAATTTAAATGCAATGTCAATCGTTATCTTCTGTCTTCTTAATTCCTGTTCTTTTATTGTCCTCTCTCCTTAATAATGTTTTTCTTATATTATTTCACACCCAGTAACTCCTGCATGTTAGCGGCTTTGTTGCCTTACTGGGTGAAATGATTAAATAAAAAAAGCTTCATATTGCGTTTGAGCAGAGACCCCTAAATGGAAAAGGGGTGTAACCATTTTTCCTGGTAAATCGTGAGGCATCCAAACATCATAGCGATTCAAGGAAAGTTGTTTTTTTTTCCATCAAAAAAAAAAAAAAAAAAAAAAAAAGGAGAATAGACTGTTTCTATTTATTTAGTTTTTTATTCTCACGAAATTTGATAAGAGTGACAAATCTCAGATTAAATCCAAAAATTAACCATCTTTTGTATTTTATTTTATATAAGATTGTATTTGACGAAAAAAAATCAATGCATATTTTAATAGGAACACAAAAATGACAAATGTTTATTATTCACTAAACAAGATGAAAAATGAAAAATCTTTTTTGAATCTTTTAGTTTTAATTTCAAGCTAGTAAATTAAATTTTAATATCTCAAATAAGCAAAATACTTTGCTGTATTTCAAACCGAATTGAAATTGATTGGAAAGAGTTTGTTTCTTGAAATCGCTAAGAATAGCTGATTTTAGCCATATTTACAACTCTCTCAGCACAACATAATTCTATCATTAAAAAATCTTTCAAAAGTAAAATATACATTTATGAAACTTTATTTGAAGAAATTAGTTGATTGAAACTTTAATTTCTGACTTGAAACAAACATTCCTTACTTTTAGTTTAAAATATAGCAGAAACGCATTTTTAAGACGGAGATGGGTATTTTTATGAGATGTTGACAACTATCTCGATAGAATTATGTTTGGAATTTTTCTACGGGGGACATTTTATTTAACTACCCAGTAATCTTCAAAATTTAAGAAAACATTCTCCTTAATCTAATGTTTTATTGAATTTTAGTTACTTTGATTTTAAATTTACGATAGTTACCGTTCTATATTTTCTGATAATATCGTGTATGGACATCCGTATTTGCAAAAATTGGCACGTTTATACACGGACAAAAAAAAATTCTTTTTGAAATGCTGAGTATCGCTGTAATATAGTAAGCTTGTTGCAGGTTGGTGTATGAGTTGAGAAATAAACACATATCTTCTGAAAACACCTACAACAAAAATGGTGGACTCGGGATGTGAGTCCACGTGAAAAAATAAAGGAAACGACAAGAACCAATATATATGTACAAACAAATGATAATGTATTAACAACAAAGGTATACAAGTGACAAAGACAAAGATGTGTGTATCAAATGAATGTGAAAACCTTTATGGTCCAAAGTGTGTGCGTGTGTGTGTGTGTGTGTGTGTGCATTGCTCATTTGTTCATGCGTTTCCCAAAGAGAATGCGCTTCCCGCAAGAGGTTTACATGTTGACGTGCAAGCGGAAAAAGTAAGAAAAGGACACAAACAATTATCGTAGAGTATTTATAATCCGAGAAACGTCCCCTAGGAGCAGTTTCGAAAATTAGGAGGCGCTAACCCGTCAAGCTTTACCATTTATTATTAATAAACATAGTTTAACTTTTAACACAAATTATGGAAAATACCCGAAATTTCTGTTTTAAGTATAAAATAAGCATGAAATAAATCCCAAAGGTGAGAATTTGCTAAGCATTGTCAGGTTCAGCTAAAATGATCTGATGCTAATCTTCTTTATATGCCATATACACTCAGGACGTAGGCGATCATAGCTCTCCACAATTATCTTCTGAAGAGCCACATTACTGTTGCTTCAAGTCTCTTCTTCATCATTGAGAAGACTGTTCAGCATCCACTGCCATATATGAGGACAGATATAACGTAACAGTTCAGTACTCTTAGGTTTCCCATGGCTACAGTAATTTTACTTGATGGTAATTAAAAAATGTCTTCTTTTATGTGCCGTCTCCATTTGGGAGATGGGTGATCATGAAAGACTATTATATCTACTGCTACTTTTCATTCTGTGTACCATGTCCCTTCATGACGTTACTGATCATGTCTCTCCACAATTTCCTCTCCTTTGTAGGGATATCCTTATTATAAATAATAATAATAATAATAATAAAAACTAAATATAAAATAATAATGAAAATTATAAATAAAATAAAATAAAAGAATATTATTTAAATCTTGTTTAAAATCAGTTAAATAAAAATAATAAAATTACTCCCAGCATGCAACAAGAACTGTTCTTGCCGGAAATACGGACATCCCGTTAAAAAACGTTATATTCAATCACTTCACCCAAGAACCAACAGGATGACAACACGTGTGTAAATATCCTCTGTGATATGATTTGTAATATTACGGAGTAAATTGTTCCCTTTTATACGCTCATTAACACAATTGCAACGTTAAAAAATACACACACCAATGCACACTAATACATAAATAAAATTATATGAAATTAACATACAATTTACCATACTTTTCTGTATTGTGTACGTTTATTTTCCTGTTTTTATATCGTGAAAACAAGCTTAAAATTCATACTATTATATAGTGTGAGTGGATACCTCATACCTTTGTAGCTCTCAGTATAATTTTTCTTATTGCTAATCTCTTCTAATCCCTGTTCTGCCAACCGTTTACACAAGTTCTTTAGATAGACTCTGCGCTGCTTTCCACTGTCCCTCTTGCTGTCAATATTTCTTGTGAGTGTCAAATTTTCTAAGCCCTCTTTCCTCGTTATGTACCCTAAAAATTTCAAGTCTCTTTCTGATGCGACGTATAAGTATCCTTTTTGTTTGCATTTTCTCTGAAACCTCGTGATTGCTCCCGTGTTTAATCCATAGTATTCTCAGTATCCTTTTGTAGAACCACATTTCTCTTGTCTCATGTCGCTTCTCCAATTTTGATGTGATAGAGCAGCATTCACTGCCATATAGCATAATGTTACATAACAGTTCAGTACTCTTTTCTTTGTTCGCAATGAAAGTTTTCCTGTTTCTTTATACTTTGCTTAATTTTTGGAAGGCATCATTTGCTGTTCCATTGCGCCTTCGGATTTCGGTGTTGAATTTTCCCTCTTCTGTTAAAACACTTTCTAGATATTTGAAATTTTGCACTTGTTTAATTTTGGTATTTTTTTTTAGCATTCTGCTACCTCTTTCTTTCAATGTCGATTTTTGCGCAAATTAAACACAAAAAGTGGATTACAGAGACTTGATATTTTTCTTACTTCTCATTTCAGTCAGTTAATATTAAAATCATGTTCTGCGGTTCACCTGTTCAAGTTGGCAACAGCGCCTACGCGTTATTCATTTTTTCCGCCAAAAATTCATAAATGCTTTCTGGAGCCTATCACGTGACTACGTTTATTATAAATACTTTGACACAAGTTCGTTCTTCCTCTTTTGGCCTCTCTTGCCTTCTCTGACGTACAAGATGTAGTAACTAAAGAACACGTGTTTCATCCTTTTCGGGCAAACGCCATGAAACGCTATCACACACGAACACATATGTAGCGATATTAACGGCCTAAATCAACCCGTACAAGTTTACTTTACGAATGTGTAAGCAAATTAGGCAAATACAAAAAACAACAAGAGAAATAATCAAGGAGACAGAATTTGCTCAACAATAAATATTTTATACAACACAACAAATACAAAATATATGCTAAAGTTGTTAAAACACTTTAGAGTTCTTGGTTGTGTGTAATATTGAAAAATTTGAAGTTGCTGAACTCTATGTATGAAAATGAGAAGGTGTGCTTAAGTATTATTATTATTGTAGAAAAATTAAATAATTCTGTTTTTTTTTGTATTAAAAGTATTGTTCTTGACTCACTGTGATTTCTACAGAGTTGTCGCTCTTTTGCCGGGGATGTTTGTAGTGGAATAAATAAATTGTTGGAGTGAGCGTTCTTTCGCAAGCTGGGTTTATGTTAATTTAAGTAATTAACGTTAACCATGGAATTGGGTGAAAAACTTGGTTCGTCTCACTTTGACTATTGTTGTGTCGATCTCCAATGAAGTCAAGTGAATGAGTTTAATTTTAAAGGGTCCACTGACTAAGTCGCATTGAAATTTCGCATTTATTAGTTTTCTTGGTCACGTGGGGGCTCGAGAACATTGTTTACATTTTTGTGGCGTCAACTCGAGGTCAAAAAACGAATTCGCTCAAACAAACTTACATTCAACAATTTCAACGAACGACGCGCATCTACAAACATCACAGAACATTCACTCTTTCAACTACAAGTTACAGAATTCTTTCAACTCTCTCATGGTGGACATTTAGAGCGGCAAGTTCATTCCACTTTTTCTGAGCACAGATAAAAATATTTCCTTCGTAAAGGACTTTAAGAATTTCAGGTTAAAGGTACTTAAACCCTTCCTATTGATTAATCACACAATTGTTTGTATGTCATTACAGTATATAAAATGAAGATTGTTATTGTTAAAAACAGTTTTTTGTTGCTTCTATTATTTCATATTTTGTGGTATTTTCGTAAATATAAATTCGAGAGGTCACTTCAATAAAGCTGACCTCAACATTTTCAATTTGTAATATGCATGATAGGCTGTTTTTCTTACTGACAACCATGTTTTAGTCCTCACTTTCCTTTACTATCTTCTGAAAGAGTTTCTGCAGTTTCCTTTTTGTGTCTGCTATCAATATTGTGTCATTTGTATATCTAATGTTGTCAAGATTGTGGCCGCCAACAATCTTGGTATGATTCTCATTATTAAAAGATTGCTTCACTGTAAATATTGGATAAATAAATAAATGTCGGAATGAAATAATTCAATTCAGGGGAAGCTACTCCAGTTAGAAGTTGTCTCCCTTGAAATTATTCTCATCGTGTCACTGTGTTTACTCTTTTTGTTGTCCTGGATGTTAAAATTTCCTTGAAAAAAATAAAGGCATTTATCATAAGACGATGGCTGTAGTGAATTTCATCCTAACTCCGAACACCAGATTTATGCTCTTGTGCCAGACTAACTTTAACTTCGCTGAAACAGACCATAAATAATATAGTGGGTTGCCACATCACTGTTTTTTTTTTTTTTACAGTGAGGTTCACCCTGTATAAGGCCCGGGAGCCACTCGAGGTAGAGGGTTAGAGTAAGCAGCTCAGTTTATACGGATAGTTCGGAAAGATAACAGTTAACTCTAGATTTGGACAGGTTAACATTGTAGTGATCAGAAAATCATCATCTTGGGAGTCGGTACTAACGAGCAGTAGTTCGCGGGAAGAAGTTGTTCAAGTGGAACTTACTTCTCAACTGTGGAGTATGGAGTGAATCAGGGTGGTTCGGTACAATGTGACTGGCATGGCGGGTCCTAGCCGTGAAGAGTAGAACTGGCGGAAGTACGGAATGTAATTCGTCTGAACACTTTCCAGGCAAGTAGTGTAGCGAGAGTAAGGCTGGATTAACCATTAAGAAAAATAAGCACGTGATTAGGGCATCAAGGGCAAAGGGGCACCACACACATAGTAATGATATGATGTTGGCGTACACGTCTAAAGAAATAAGTCAAACACGATTAACATTTGAATCAACCGGCGCCATTATGAAATGGGAGACAACTGAACTGCAACGAAACTTTATTGACATTTTGATTGGTTAATAAGGGAATAAGCTAAGGGAGATAATGAGGTTGTTATTTACTGAATACATAACATCTGCTCTCTTAAAAAAGTTAATATTACTAATTAACTTAATTAGGGTTTAATTTTTGTGAACAGTGGTAGACTAACATCATATTCGTTTGGCATTATTCTAGCCATATTTTTATGTGATTCTGTAACACGCTGGTTTGTTGATTACACGACCGCTTCTGGTCACAGTTCTGTTAGAATCTGCCTGTGGCTCATGTGACAGTGGCTGCTCATCTGTGATTGGTTCTTTTTTGTTTGGTATTGTTCTGGGTTGAAACTGATGATCAGCTTCTCTTGTTGGTCATATATGCCTTCAGTTCCTTCTATATTTATTTCCAGTTTAGTGTTTCTACAATGCATATTGGTATCCTTTATGTACACTACTCACCGAGACTCCATGCTAGTATACGTAACTCGAAGATGTATTGGGTGGGGGGGGGGAGTTGTCCCCAAAATCTTTTAAGTGCTCAGGGCTCCTATGGCTATTAATCCGGCCCTCAGTAAAAGGCTTTCTACATCTCATCTGTAAGAGAGGGGTTGCAGGGTGAAAAATAATTTGTCACTCACGAGGACACAGAGACGTTTTTGGACACTATCGCGGCTGCACAGTGAAAACTGGGTAGCTCCTGCCCAAATATGGGAGGAGGACTTCATTTTAGGTCAGGTCTCTTGCCGTACTGTGTTATGAATTTTTGTATTTTATTTTATATTTATATATATATATATATATATATATATATATATATATATATATATATATATATATATATATATAAAAAAATAAAAATATATTTTTATGTTTATAGACATTTTTAATTTAAATGTTTTTTACAAATGTTTAAGTAAATGCAAATACAAATGCTCTGTTTATAATAAACA
>CAHIKZ030002264.1:90000-250000 GCA_903632075.3 Acanthosepion pharaonis
CGATAACGCTATTGAGCTGAGCTGTATCTACACCTGATGAAGGCCGGAACACACACCGACCGAAGCGTTTTGATAACAACAAAGATGAGGATGATAGCCTAGTGAATTAAGGCGTTTGGCTGTGAATTTGGTGAAATAGTAATTGTGAGTTCAACCCCCGTGCAGTGTACTTGAAATTTAGTGGAAGGTTTTCCAAACCCAGTAACCTCTTGTGTCTTAGTGGCTTACCTGCCTTGCTTGGGAGGAATTCGATTAAAAAAGGAGAGGCAATAACTATAAATAATAATAATAACAATAATAATAATAATAAGAATAATTGTGCATGATGGTTACCTTAAAAAATATTGTAATATATATATTGCGAATATCTAAGACCCATGGTGCAAAGTTGGCCGATGGGAATCACATACAGCTTTTGCTATTAGGTTTTGTGATTGCTTTTTTGTAATCATTTCACCCCAAGCAAGGCGATAAACTTACTAAGATGTAAGGGGGAACAAAAACAAGAAGAGTTTAGCGATAAGAAAGGACAATAAAAGAACAGACGTCAGGATGACAAAAAATGGTGATGGATGTCATATTTAATATTTTGAAGATAGTAGGTGCCAAGGAAACAAGGAACTGGAAAAGTGTTCCACGGGCGAGAAATACAAGAAAAGAAGCTATCAGTAGAGAATTTACAGTTACATATAGCCACTCGAACAGTCAAAAGATGAGACTTAGTTGCCAAGCAAGGAAGAAGAACCAATGAAGTGTCGAAACATGCTCATTCCTCCCGTATTTTAAATGTAAGGAGAAAATTTCACTCAGATTTTTCCATAAGTATTGCTACTTTGCGAAACAAACTCCCGCATAGATGCTTCCCTAATCTTAAATACCTCAAGTGCCAATTGATATCTATCTTCCTTGTTCTCATAATCTTCATTTCAAACCAAGTTTCTCTTTCATTCATATCACATACCTCATGCACTATAAACTGTTTAACAATAACACTCTACTTCAGTGGCACTCGAGCCATAAACTTTAGTATATTATCCAACAGGTATAAACGTTTCTAAACATTAATATATTAATGTATATGCATATATGCATATGTATGTATGTTTTATGTGCGTCCGTATATATATATATATATATATATATATTTACGCACGCACACACACATACATATGTAACACATACATATATTGTCATTCACAGACAGATTGTTTCGCTGTTTCACTCAAGCCGGGATCGAAATCAAATCGGCGGATGAATTTAGACAAATAAATAATAAACTTGTTAAAATTAATAAACACGCTAGTGACTGGTGAACTCGATTAGTCGTAACGAAGAATTTTTCATGTGTGTGTGTGTGTGTGTGCGTGTGCCTGTGTCCGCGCGTTCGTGTGTGTATGTATGTATGTATATTTATTCAAACAACAATGAATAAAATGCAACGATAAATCCAACCTTCCATAATTAACACCAAGCCAGGTAACACCAAAGCAGTTAAAAAAATAACAATAAAAAACTATCAACTACTAAACGAGGAAAACTAAAAAATAGACAAGCGAAGACATAAACAAAGATTTTCTTTGCTAGTTAAGCATTAAGCAAATAATAAAACAAAATATTTAAGCTAGACATATAAACAAAAATCGAAATCCACCTATATTTTGAAAACCTTAGAAAACCGCAGAATATTCTGGAATATTAACTTAATTTTAAGAAATCTCCGATACAGACAATAACATTTGTTACATTATCTTTTAATGTACAGATCCGAAAATAGAGAAAAGAAAGAAAGGGAATAACGAGAGAGTATAAGAGGACAAGTAAATTATGAAAAGAAGAAATGACCATGGAATCAAAATTTTGTGCACGTACGCACACGTAGAGACGCACAAAGACCCATACATAGGCATGGACACACGAATGCACACAAACATACACATGCACGTAAAGAAAAAAAATCAACCCCAAAATAAAAAAAAAGCACAAAGTTAGTTTCTAAACTTATAAAAAATTATAAAAATTGTTGATATCTCCTGATAAATGGACCGAAAATTAGATAATACAATATATTATATATATATATATATATATATATATATATATATATATATATATATATATATATATATTTAATTAATGAAAATCTTTTAATCCGTATGGATAATCTCAAGGATGATAAAATCAATAGAGCCCAATGTTAAATCAGAGCGATTAATTCAACGAAAACAGACAACTTTAAGGGTCTATTGGTTATAATCTATTTCCCCAGGGAATTTCTTTTTCCCTGGCTCACACTTCCAAGGGTGAAAAAATGAATTTAAATTTACATATATATTTTTATACACTTTTGAGGGGCAGTATTAAGTTGATGTAAGATGATATAGAGAAGGGGGAGAGAGAGTGTGATAGACATGGTCGAAAGGAGATAGGAATGATCAATATATTTTTTATATTATATATATCTATATATATATATATATATATATATATATATATATATATATATTTATACACGTTTCATTAAATAATATAGACAAGTGTTGTCTATTTATTTTATGTAAAATTTTTGTTCGTAACATCTGATAAGTTTGATAACATTATCATTAAACGAAGAAAGAAATTCACAATATTGATCCATATTTTTTAATATAATCTAAGCTTTCGGCTTACTTAAGCCATTATCAAAGATGTAAATTACAAACATATTAAACAATATACGGACACGACAGTGATGATAGTCTGTCATTGTTTGTTTACATAGTTGATCACTAAGCAACGATAAACACGCGCATATAAGACGCTAGAAGCGAAAATCGCACCGCATCTCATGACGTCACACATGACTACACGAGAGTGAATTGGAGAATGAAATAAGGAAAGCCGTTGGTATAAACCAATGGCTTCTGTTACCAATTACCAATTATAGACATTTAAGAATATTTGTAGAGATTCCATAATTGATTTTGTTTAGGTTGGGTTTTAACTGTTTGATGTATAATGCTTCAAGTATTTTTTAGTTTTTGTCTATTGTTTTCATGTCGAAGTATAGTTGTGTTTTCGACAAGTATTTTACGGAATTGTGTGTATGGGCAGGCATGTTGTTTTAAATGCTAAAAAATGTTAGAGTTTTCATTAAAATGTAGTGTCAAGCGTCGTGAAAGCGAGTTTGTGGTGTGACCAACATAAATATTATTTAATTCGTTGGAGATACACAATCCCAAAGGGCACTTGAATTTATAAACTATGTTGGTTTTGCAAAATCGCTATCGGGGGAGAAGAATCATTGTTGTATATATTATATTTGGATATACTATATTTATATTAAATTTTTATTTTTACTTTTTGAATAAAAAAAAATAAAAATGAATTTTTAAAAGGATCACAACGAAAATAATTAACGATATGATATATTTTTTAAATTATAATATATTTGTTAAAAATATAAATATATTAAGTTTAGAAATATATTAAATTTTTTATTCATTTTTTAACGCATAAAAACGACATCAATAATTAGTCATTAAAATAATTCCAGCATTTTTATTTAACCAAACCTGTTTGAATATATATATATATATATATATATATATATATATATATATATATATATATTTTGTTTTTAAAATTTAAAATTAACTAATTTTTCCTAATTAAAAAAATTATAATAAAAATAAAACAATTTTTTTTTTCAAATAGATTTATACATTTTAACTAATTTTTTATAAAAGAATGACAAAAATACGAGAAAATTATTTAAAAAAAAAAAAATCTGCATAAAAACATAAAAAATATTAAAAGGTAGAAGTGGCGTTAAATTTTGTTAATATTTCGATGTTTATTTTAATCGATCCTCAAAAAAGGACACTCATCGAATCAAAAATATTAATTTAAAAATAATTTCATTTATTTTTTTTACACCATAGTTTATTAGCGAAGATGTTTACGTAAATTTTTTATCATATTTTTAAGTTGAGTAGTTTTATCATTTCTTCAAAAAGAAACAAAGAGAGAAACAAAAAATAATGCTTTTAGCAATAATATGAAAAGAGTAATTTATTTTCATTGATATGTCGGACGATCGCATATATATATTTTATATTTCTAGATATTTGGGAAAATTTATTTCTAAATATTTGGAAACAATTTTTAGGAATTGAAATTTTGGTTCAAGTGGTTCAAGCATTTCGAGAGAATCAGGAAATATTTACAATTTTAAAAAGAATATAAAACGAAAAAAAAAAAAAGAAAACGATGACTAGTCAATAATAATAATAATAATAATAATGATACAAAAGTAAATAATAATTACTGACTAAAATTAGGAATAATAGAATGATACCAATAAATAGAAAAAATAAGATAACTATAATAATGATGGTTATGATGATAATGATGATGAGGAGGAGGAAGAGGAATGCAAGAAAAGCGAGGAGAATAAAAATTTGGTTTCAATCAACGTTACCATTGGCAAAACAAAAAAAACACAGAAAAAACATTTTTTTTCAACAAATGGGATGAATAGCAGAAGATGGAGAAATAAAATTTTATGAAATGAGGATAAAGAAGAAGGAAAAGTTAGATCTATGAATAATAATAATGTAAAAATAATAATAATGGGAAGAAGAAGATGATGGTGAAAGGATGGAGAAGTAAAAATGAAGAAGATTTGGATAATTAAAGAAGAAAGAAAAGGCATTATATAATAATAATAATAATAATAATAATAATAATAATAATAATAATAATATATATTAAGAAGAAGATGATTTTGAATAGGATGGAGAAAGAAAATGAAGAAGATGAGGATGAAAGAAGAAGGAAAAGGCAGAGATAATAATAATAATAATAATAATAATAATGAAGAAATATAATATTGGAAGAAGAAGATGATATTTGAATAGGATGGAGATTGAATTAAAAAATGAAGAAGATGAGGATAAAGAAGATTAAAAAAAAATGCAGAGGTGAATAATAATATAATAATAATAATAATAATAAATAATAATATAGAAGAAGATGATGAATAGTTGAATAGGATGGAGAATAGAAATGAAGAAGATGAGGATAAAGTCTTTGTAATATAAAAATTATTTAATATGAGAATAATAATAATAATAATAATAATAATGGGAAGAAGAATGAATGGAAATATTGAATAGGATTATACAAAGTAGAAAATGAAGAAAGATTTTAATAAATAAAAAAGGAAGAGGGGCATATATATAATAATAATAATTTAATAATAATGGGAAGAAGTGAAGATGAAATTGAATAGGATTTAATTAAAAAAATGAAGAAGATGAGGATAATAAAGAAAAATAAAAAAAAAAGAGAAATGAATAATAATATTAATAATAATATTAATAATGGAAGAAGAAAATTGATATTGAATAGGATGGAAAAATGAAAAAAAAAAGAAGAAAAATAAATCTCTTAAAGAAAAAAGGAAAAGCCTTACAAGATCCTTGAATAATAATAATAATAATAATAATAATAATTTAATAATAATGGGAAAGAAAGAAGAAAAAATGAAAAAAATAATGAAGAAAAAATTAAATTCCGGAGATGAAAGATTATAAAAAATGAATAAAAGAAGATTAATAAAAAATAGAAAAATTCTTTTAATAAAATAATAATAATAAAATAATAATAATGGGAAGAAGAAGATGATGGCGAATAGGATGGAGAAAAAAATGAAAAGAAGAATAAAAAGGATAAAAAAGACATTTTTAAAATGAAGAAATAATAATAATTTAATAATAATAATAATAATGGGAAGAAGAAGATGATGGTGAATAGGATGAAATTTTAGGAAATGAATAAAAGATGAGGATAAAGAAGAAGATTTTTCTTAAAATTTTGAATAATAATAATAATATAATAATAATGGGAAGAAGAAGATGATGGTAAAATAGGATGGAGATTAGAAAAAATGAAGAAGATGAGGATAAAGAAGAAGGAAAATTCATTTTGAATAAATATTAAAAAATATTAATATGGATAAAATGAAGATGATGGATGAAAAAGGAAAAGAGTTTCAAAAATGAAGAAAGATATTGAGGATAAATAAAGAAAAAAATTGCAAAAAAAAAATAATAATAATAATAATAAATTAATGGGAAGAAAAGATGAAATGAATAGGAAAAAATAAAAGAAATGATTAAATAAATTTGGAAAAAAGAAGAAAAAAAAGGTAGAATTATAGAAAAATATTAATAATTTTAATTTAATCATAAAAATTTGGGAAAGCATATGAATAATACCTAACCTCATGAAGGAGATTATACAACACCCCAAAAAAAGAAAAAAAATAAGAAAAGAATACTACAGGCATGTACGTCTGGTTTTAAATACTGAGCTAAACTCAAAAAAACAGGATATCAGCCATAAAAACACATTGGCTGTCCCTTGTGGTGCAATACAGCTTTAATGTCCTTAACTGGACCATAGCTGAAATTAAGCGAATGGATGCCAAAACGAGAAAGCTTCTCACTTGCTATCGCATGCATCATCCCAAAGCTGATGTTGATCGTCTGTATGTGCCCAGATCCGAAGGAGGCAGAGGATTAGTTCAACTAGAACTGTCCTACAAAAAACTACAACAATTGGCCTCCAAAGATATTTGGAAACTACAGAAGACTGGATGATGGTATGCAAAAAGGAACATGAAAGTAGTAAGCGTCTTTACTCCGTAATAAAAGGAAGCCAACAAATTCAAAATGGAGTTTCAAATGGGCGTAGAGATGCAACTACAGCACAATACACCGGCTGAAACTGCAAAATACCTAAAAAAATAGCAAAGACGAATGCAACCGACCAGATACAGAAGCGATGGCAAGATAAACCGCTTCATGGCCAATACTCTGCCCGTACCAAACAAGCTGACGTAGACAAAACCCGTACCCATCAGTGGCTACGTAGTGCAGGGTTGAAAGCTGAAACTGAAGGTTTTATCCTTGCTGCTGAGGACCAATGCTTGCTAACTAGGAATTATCAAGCACATATACTAAAATATTGTGTCAGCCCAAAATGCAGATTCTGTGATAAATATCCAGAAACGATTGATCATCTTGTATCAGGTTGCACGATGTTGGCACCCACTGAATATAAAACCCGACATGACAGAGTGGGCCAATATCTGCACTGGAAAATCTGCAACTTCTACGGGAAGGAAACTGAAAGAAACTGGTATGAACACCACCCAGACCCGGTTACGGAGATAGGACCTGTTACAATTCTATGGGACTACACAATACACACTGACAGAACAATCAAGGCCAACCGCCCAGATATTGTTATTAAAGACCACAAACAAAAACGGTGCCTCCTTATTGATATGGCAGTCCCTGCTGACTGCAATGTATCTTTGAAGATATTCAAAAAGTTGTCAAAATACAAGGACCTTGAAATAGAAATCTCGAAAATGTGGCATATGGGAACATCAACAATCCCTGTTGTAGTTGGAGCCCCAGGACTGGTTGGAAAAGATTCCAGTAGACTAATTGAAGGGATTCCTGGAAGTCCATGCCTCAAATATCTACAAAAAATTGTTCTGACAAGTACAGCCCACACTTTACGAAGGGCTTTAACTATGTAATTTTTAATTTTTTTTTTTTTTTTTGTCAGTGGAAAGTGTCATGATGCCATTTCTAACCTTAGGTCCCTGGGCGGGACCCGGAAAGAAATGTAAACGCCAGAAATCAAAGAAAATAATAATAATAATAATAATAATAATAATAATAATAATAATAATGAAGAAATGAAAAAAAAAAAGAAAAAAAAAAAAAAAAAAAATAAAAAAAAAAAAAAAATAAAATAATTTTAAAAGAAAAATAAAATAATAAATAATAATAATAAATAAAAGTTAAAAAAATAATAGAAAAATGGAGAATCAAGAATACACACATTAAAAGATTTGAAAATTCAAATAAAAAAGAAAAAGGAAAATGCAATGGAATAATATTAATTTAATAATAATAATAATAAAACAGAGAAATATGAAAAATTGAAAGAAGAAGAAAATAAAAAAAGAATTTTTGAAAATATTAATCAGAAAAATAAAAAAGAATAGAAAATATTTAAAAAAAAGAGCATGAAACATATGGAAAATATATTTCTTTTTTAAAAAAATAATAAAAATAAAATTGAATATGTAATAATTTTCCACAAATTAATAATAAAAATTATTGATGGAAGAAAAAAACATCAAACTTTTAAAAAATGCTAAAAAAAAAGAAATAAGAAAAAGGAAAAATGAAAAGACTTAATAAAAAAAAATGAAGAAATTTTAAAATAATAATAATAAAAAAAAAAAATAAATGGAAATCTGAAATAATGATGAATAGGAAATAAAGAAGAAAATCAAAAAAAATTGAAAAATAAAGAAGATGAAAAAAGAAAGGAATTTTCATAATAATAATAAAATAAAATAAAAAAAATAAAATAATAAAAAAAAAAAGAAAAATTAAAAAATTTCAGAAATAATGTTAATCATGAATAAAAAATGTTAAGAAAATTAAAAAAATGAGGATAAAGAAGAATGAAAAATCCGAATAAATATAAATCAATCATAAAAATAAAATAATAAGAAGCTGCCGAATAATTCCAATTTTTTTTTCGAAAAAAAATGGAAAAAAAAAAAATTTGGAAAAAAAAGAAAAAAAAAAAAAAAAAAAAAAATATTAAAATGAATTCAGAATATTAAAATAAAATTTGTAATAATAAAATTAATAATAATTAAAAAAGAATAAGATGGAAATAGGATGGATTAAGAAAAATGAATAAAGAAAAAAAAAAGATTTAAAAAAAAATGAAAATCAATAAAAATTAAAAAAATATTTAATAAAATTTTAAAAATTTTTAATAAATATAAATGAAGAAATTTAAATGTTTGAAGAAAAAAAAAAAAAAAAAAATAAGAAAAAATTTGAATGATTAATTTTAATAATAATCAAAAATAAATAAAATAAATTTGAAAATGGAAGAAGAAGAATGAGGATGAAAAATTGGAAGAAAAAAACAAGAACAATGAAATGATAAAAAAAAAGTTAAGAAAAAATTTGACCAAAAATTCAAATAATTAATAAAATAATAATAATTTAATATTATTAATTGGAAGGAATGATTTTATTTATTGAAATTTTATGAAGAAAATTTGAAAAAAGAAGAAGATGAGGAATAAACAAAGAAAAAAATCAAATTTTTAAGGATAATAATAATAAAATAATAAAATTTAAAAAAGAAATGACCTTTGGAGAAGGATGGAGACTTTGAAAAAAAATTTTAAAAAGAAAAAATTTGAGAAAAAGAGAAGAATAAAAAAATAAATATTTAATAATAATAATAATAATAATAATAATAATGGAATCTCAAAAAAGAAATTTGAAAATATTTTCAGTTGATAGAAGTACAAAAGAATTAGAGAAGGATAGAAAAAGAAAAAAATTTTCAAGAATTAATAATAATAAAATAATAATAATAAATTTTAAAAATAAAAGATAAAAGATGATGGTAAAAGGATGGAGAAGTAGAAAAATGCAGGAAAATGAAATAAAGAAGAAGAAAAAGAAAAATAAGGAATAAAAATATAAATAATAATAATAATAAATATGTAAAGAAGAAGATGATGATGGATGATTTTGGAGAAGATAAAAAAATGAAGATAGACAATTGAGAAAAAGAAGAAAGGAGAGAAAAATAATAAAAAATAATAATAATAAATAATAATAATGGGAAAAAGAAGATGAAAGAATAATGGTTTAGAGTAAAAAAGAAGATTTTGAAGAAAAATAATGAAAAAGAAGGATAAGGAAATAATAATAGTTTAATAATAATAATAATAAAATATTTAAGTTTAATGAATAATAGGATAAAAGAAGAAAGAAGAAATAAAAAAATAAAAATGAGAAAAAAAAAATGAATTATAAAATTAAAAAATAAAATAATAATAATAATGAAAAGAATTTTTTGAAAAAAAAGATGAATTAAGAAATAAGTCGATAATAATTATAAAGAAGATTTTTTTATTTAAAAAATTTGAAAAGTGAATAAAGAAAAAATAAAGAAATAAAAAAAGAATTTTAAATAAAAATAGAGATGATAAAAAAATAGAAAAAAAATGAAAAAATTATAAATAAAAAAGAAAATAAAATCAGAAATTTAAATTAAAAAAAAAATAATAATAAATAATAGGAATTAAAAAATTTTTAAAAGGAATAATAGAATTTAAGAAAATAAGAAAAGGAAAAATACAAAAAAAAAAAGAAGAAAATGAAGAAAGAATTAAAAAAATAAAAATAATAATAATAATAAAAAAAATTAGATGAGGAAAAATTGGATTCAAAAAAAAATGAAGAAATGGAAAAAAATATAAAAAAAGAAAATTTAATGAATTGAAAATTAAATTAATAATAATAAAATAATAATAATAATGGGAATAAAGAAATGATGGTGAAAATAGGATGGAAAAGAAATTGAAGAAGATGGAGAAAAAAAAAAAATGAAAATCCAGCTTTTAAAATAATAATAATAATTAATAATAATAATAATAATAAAAAATAATATTTAAATGATGGAAAATAAAGAATGGAAATTGAAATGAAAGATTAGATTAAAAAAAAAAAAGGTTTTTTGAATATGTTTATTTGAAAATAAAAAAATAATAATAATAATTGAAATAATAATAATAATAAGATTAAAATAATTTTTAATTGAAAATAGAAATGGATTTTAAAAAAAGGAAGATGAAAAAAAGAAAAAGGAAATGATTTTAAAAGAAATGAGAATTTAATAATATTAATAAATTGATTTTTCCCTGAATAATGGGAAGAAGAAGATGATGGTGAAAGGATGGAGAAACTGAAAATTCTTAGAAAAAGGAAAAAGAAAAAGGAGGAAGAGAAAAAGAAATAATAATAATAATAATAATAATAAATAAATAAAGAAGAAGATGAATAAAATGAATAGGACAATATAAAAAAAAAAATGAAGATGAGGATAAAAAAGAAAAAAAAAGAAAAAAGAATAAATAATAATAATAATAATAATAATAATAATAATAATAATAATTGAAAAGAAATGATAACATTGAATAGGAAATTTTTTAAAACAAGAAAATGAAGAAGATGAAAAAAAAAAAGGAAAAAAAAAAAATGAATAATAAAAATAATAATAATAATAATAATAATAATAAATTATAAGAAAGAAGATGATGGTAAGTGAGGATGGATGAATACTAAAAAATGAAGAAGATGAGGATAAAAAGATTTATGAAAAGGCTTTTGAAGAATAAATAATAATAATAATAATAATAATAAAATGATAAGAATGGGATGATGAAGAATGAAAAGGTGATCTTGGATAAAGAAAATGAAGAAGATGAGGATAAAAAGAAAGGGAAAAGGAAAAAATAATAATAATAATAATAATAATAATAATAATAATGGGAAGAAGAAGATGATGGTGAATAGGATGGAGAAGTAGAAAAGAAAGATGAGGATAAGGATAAAGGAAAAAAGGGGGAATAAGGAATAATAATAATAAATAATAATAATAATAATAAAAAATGGGAAGAAGAAGATGATGGTGAATAGGATGGAGAAGTAGAAAATGAAGAAGATGAGGATAAAGAAGAAGGAAAAGGCAGAGGGGGAATAATAAATAATAATAATAATAATAATGGGAAGAAGAAGATGATGGTGAATAGGATGGAGAAGTAGAAAATGAAGAAGATGAGGATAAAGAAGAAGGAAAAGGCAGATAGGGAATGGAAAAAGAAAAATAATAATAATAATAATAATAATAATAATAATAATGGGAAGAAGAAGATGATGGTGAATAGGATGGAGAAGTAGAAAAAAAAAGAAGATGATAAGGATAAAGAAAAAGGAAGGGGAATAAGATAATAAAAATAATAATAATAATAATAATAATAATGGGAAGAAGAAGATGATGGTGAATAGGATGGAGAAGTAGAAATGAAGAAGATGAGGATAAAGAAGAAGGAAAATAAAAAGAAATAATAATAATAATAATAATAATAATAATAATAATAATGGGAAGAAGAAGATGATGGTGAATAGGATGGGAAGTAGAAAATGAAGAAGATGAGATTAAAGAAGAAGGAAAAAAAAGTGGAATTCTACTACTACTACTTGTACTAATAATAAATAAATAAATAAATGAATAAATGAATGAAAGATAAATCTGTGCAATAATTGAAAAAATATAACCAAGAATAATATTAGTTAATTTAATAACAAAATCTACTAAAAATGAATTTCCCAGCAAATTACAAGTTGAACCCTACTTTTTGGTTCTATCATCTGTCATAGATTCTTAAAAATCTTTCAAAAACTTTATCTATGTTAATTTATAACCCCAATGAAATTCCATAACGGATTACTGAAGGTATTACACATCTCTTGCCAAAAACGGATGAAACAGACAATCCAAAAAAATCACAGACCAATAATAAATGTGTCCTCCACATATAAATTGATCACGTCTCTTCTGACGAAGTGTACCTACTCTTTTCTCGACCAAAATGTTTTTTTATTCTCCTAGAACAGAAGGGATGTCGAAGAGATTCATATAGCTGCAAAAGATCAAATAAATAAAATGATCTTGCAAAATTGCAGGAGAAATGGTTTCGAAATCTCAGCACATCTTGGATAGATTACAGTAAAGCCTTTGATAGTGTCTCGCATTATTTTTTTCTTAAGGATTTGGAAATGTACAAAGACGCCATGATGATAGTAAATTTCTTAAATATAGCACTGAATTGTGGAAAATCTCATTATACCTAAATCACACCGAAGTTTGCCACATCCAGTTGTTTGAAAATCCGACAAGGATTGTTTCAAGGAGATTCCCTGTCCTCCCTTCCGCCAAGGACAACAATGATTTGAAGGTTATCCTCAATACTGTAAAATGTTTCAGTGATGACATCAGTATGGGTTTCGGATTAGATAAATGTGTAAAAGTAACATTGAAGAAAGGGAGAATTGCAGATATACACTCAAGAGATTTAGTTTTTTTGTCATAAAGTTTAGGGAAGTGGAACAAGAAAAAGTCTAGGAGTCAGCCAAAGAGATGGAATACAACATACTCGAAATATAAATATTAAATACCGAGTTAAATTCACAAAACAGAATTTCAGCCATGAACATTTTGTTGACCCTGAGGGCAAGTAATTGTTTCGACATACTTAATTGGATCATAGCTGACATTAAACGAATGGATGTCAAAACGAGAAAACTGCTCATTAGCCACTGCATGCATCATCCTAAGGCTAATGTTGATCCTCTGTATGTGTCCAGATCCGAACGAGGCAGAGGATTAGTTCAACTAGAACTGTTTTACAAATCCACAGAAAATCGGTCTTCCAAGATATCTAGAATCTACAGAAGACTGGATGATGATCTATCTCAAAGAACATGAAAGAAATACGAAACTTTATTCAGTAATAATGGAAGCCAACAAATTCAAAAATAGAATTTCAAGTGGGCGAAGAAGTGCAAATAAACAATAATACATCTATTGCGGCGTCAAATAACCTAAAAAAAAAAAAAAAACAAAGCAAATGCAATGTGCCAAATGCAGAAACGATGACAAGATAAACCTCTTCATGGTGAATACTCTGTCCGTACCAAACAAGCTGATGTAGACAAACCCAGATGCTGTTTTTTTCGAAGAATGTAAAAAATATTCAGATTTCATTTTTTTCTATGTTTAGAATCTTTTTGTTTTTTGTTTTTACATTATTAAACGTTTCTCATTAAAACAAACATAATTTTAACTTATCTGAAAAAGATTATTCACATATCTGTCTTGCTAAAATAAAATGTGATTAAAAGCTCAAAGAAAATTTTAAATTTAGTTTTCGTTCTTTGAAATGATTTTTAATGTATTAATATTGTTTGAAGCTAGAAATAAATATAAATGAATTATGGAAATAATAATTTTTTTTTTTTCTTTAAATATTGTGTCTCTTAAGGTCGACGATCCTGGCTCTCTCACAGCTTCTTTTGCTTTCATATGTATGGATTGCAAGGATTCTTGGTTAAGGCAGTGGATTAGTTTCCCCATTGTCATTTCCATTGTTTTGAACTCAGATCTGTCCTTCTTCTAGACTGGTTGTGACTCAAGGCTAGTCTGATATCTAATATTTGATCGATAGCCGAGAGTCGGAGACTTGATCTCGGTTCGCCGATTCCATTCTCTGCACCGATAACCGTCACACTTGTTAATGAGACATTTTCACTTTAAAAAAGTCTTTAGAAAACGTTTTAAAAGAAAGTGTAACCGAAACAGTCAAGCGACCCGCACAAGCGTTAAAAAGGAAAAAAGCCGGATTCAAAAACCAATCTTATTTGAATATTTCAGCAGTAATATGCCTGCGGATTGGTATGTCACTAGTCTGTTTTACTCGCAGGAGAGGGGTTCTAATTAGGTAGAATTCTATTAATTCTCTTTTTTTTTTTTAATCGGTTTCACTCCATGCAAGGCAGTAAAGCCACTAAGAAAAAAAAAATAAATACTGGAAGAATTAGGAACAGAAACATTAATAATGAGCGGAAAGAGGAAAGAGTAATCAGGAGGACAGTAGATAGCGATTGGCATTGCATTTAAATAGTGGCAGATTAAAGTTGGCTGGATAGCATGGAGCCGGAAAGGAGTTCCAAAAGCGAGAAGTGTGAGAGAAGAAACTGTTAGCATAGAACTTACGGCTACATCTAACCAGCTCAACTATAAATTGATGCGATCTCGACGCCAGTCTAGTACCGCTCTTAAATTTAAAAAAATCTAGGTACCATAGCGATATTTATTCCGCATTCTGCACAGAAATGTGGCACAAAATGGAGAATGTGGTGGTGGTGGTGAAAAAATGCATGGGGGTGGGGTTGAAGAATGGTCTTCTTCTGCCACTCATCCGAACAATTAACATGAAAGAATTTATAGAAAAGACGCGGTGGTGGGAAAGTGATTGAAACCGAGTCGCCAGATCAGGACCAATAATATTGCTGATTTTTCTTTGGATTGTATCAAGGAGCTCAAGGTAAATAGCAGGTGCAACGAATCATATGTGGCAACAATATTCTAAGCATGGACCAATGATAAAAATAGATATGTATGATAGATTCTGGAGAGAAATATTGTCTCGCACGACACACTGAACCAACTTTCTTAGCATCTGACCTAACAATGGATTCAATATAGTCTTTCCACTTTATATCAGCTGAGAATGTTAGCCTGAGAAGGCGAAACGAGTCAATTTCCTGGAGGTTAGCATCAGTCATTGAAATCTGAAGCAATTTCTAAAAGTAACTTAGCGAGACTGCCCGCATAGGAAGCAGTCAGCCAGCTGAAATCTCAATTCTTCGCGGGGGTATTCATGGGTTTTAGTATTCGGGATAGATGAGGCCAGCAGAACAATTAAACTTAGACTGTGGAGAACGGTTGAAAAAATGGCTAATATGACAATAAAGATGAGGACAATAGTCCGAACAATGTAAATATAGAGTAAATACTTAGTGAGCTTGAGTAAATGGATGGCGGAACAGGGCTTAGGTTAAGTAACAGAAAGACAAAGTTTATTAAGAGTTACAAGGGATAGGAAATTGTGGAGAGCAATAGTCGCCTACATCCTAGGTGGACATGGCACAAAAAGAAGAAAAAAAATCTTATGACGCCAGTGAATGATATTCAAACTAAAATAAATAAGATTTGGACGGCTGATTTTCAAGGCATGTAAACAGATTCAATTCGCTTCGATTAATTTACCAAATACAATCTTTCTAATTCCATTTAACACCTCCTCCAAATTGGTCTTTTGTCGTCCGAAGCAAAACTTTACCAAGCATAAACAACACTTGTAATTAAGATGGCGCTGACAATAACACAATCAGTGATGAGAATACGAAAAACAAAGGATGAAGAAAGAGGCAATTAAAAATCTATGTCGTCAAACCCAGTCTGTCGCATTTTTATTTACCACACGCTTCAAATTATCTCTAATTTTTTTTTGTCTTCTCCTTCTCTTTCTCACCAATTCGTTCTTTCATTCAATTATTTATTTGCTAATTACGGGTTTCGTTTCTTTTTCCGCTATTCCGTTTTTCAGTACCACTGCTGATTGTTTTGTTACCAAACAATGAAAAAACTAACACGCAAACAATTCATTGGTTCAGTCGAGAGGACGGAACGAAACATCAGAAATACGTCTTGTCTCTTTTGTTTCCTTTATTCTTCATTTGTATGTTGGAAAATTTATCAATTCATAAAATCACTTCACTTCTCCTTTAAATTTCTCACAGTCCTTGATTCTTCTAAATTTTATTTCTTCCTTTAAGCATCAAAACTCGAAACAACAACAACAACAGTAACAACAACAACAATTATAAAATATTTTCTTTTGTTTTTAATAGCCACTCTTATTGTCATTCGTACTCTGCCCGAGGCAAATTTTGACGCCCCTCGGGTACTCACTTGTGAAGATAAAAATCATTATTTTTCTCTATTAAAATCCTACATTGGATGCCTTTTCCCTCTGCCTTCTCCTACTGGCACCAGAGTCAAGCGCCCGCGCACACACACACACGACTATTCGTCTATATAGACGTTTATGCCTTATACAAGTAGGTGTGTATGCACGTTCGTCTTTTGTTCCATGTCACTCTACAGCATTTCGATTCTTTAAACAAAGATGCACAAGTTTTGTCCAGTTCAAACATTTCACGGATTCGCGATCCTTTTCGTTCCCGCCTTTTCACATTTTACATTGTTCCCATCCGTGTCAACGACTCACTGTCAACTCCTTTGTCAGTGTTCTTGTATTTTTATTTTTACTTTTTGAAAACATATTTAAATGTTTTACATGGTTAATTTATTTATTTTAAATTGTAAAGCAAAATAATTTAACTTTAGAAAGTGTAACCATTTCTTCCCGCGTTTTTAAAATTTTTTGCTATAGCCGTTCTTCAAATATTTTTTAAATGCATCTGTCAAATTTCCCAGATTTAGTTTTAAAATAAAATTTGTAAAATACAAATGAACGACAATAATAATAATAATAATAATAATAATAATAATAAGAAGAAGAAGAAGAAGAAGAAGAAAATGAATAGGATGGTAAAGTAGAAAATGAAAAAGATGAAGAAAAAGAAGACTAAAAAGGCATAGGTGAATAATAATATGTGCACTGGAAGATATGCAGAAAGCTCACTGAGAGATGGTATCACCCCGAACCAAACACAGTTACCCAAAATAACGATGTAACTTTTGTCTGGAACATGCCAATTCAAACTAACAGGGAGATAAAAGCCAATAGACCTGATATTATCATAAAAGACAAGAAATTCAGGAATTGTATGCTTATTGACATAGCAGTACCATCTGAGAGAAACAACTCCATAAAAATTATCGAGAAATTGTCCAAATACAAGGACCTGGAGAAGATTGAGATTAACAAGATGTGGGGAATGAAGACTCGGACTGTACCAATAGTAATTGAAGGACTGGGCTTCGTGAGAAAAGGAATGGACAATTTTACAAACAGTGTCCCAGGTAACATCAACATACAAGTTGCCCAGAAGATCGCCCTACTAGGAAATATTCTATATACTAAGAAAAGTGTTATCAATTAAATGACAATTCGCCTATAGGGCCTAATAACAATAGTTTGGATTCGGCTCCACAGGATAAAAAGCAGGAAACATAGCATACACAAATAATAATAATAATAATAATAATGATAATAATAAGATGATGATGATGAATAGGATAGAGAAGTAGAAAATAAAGAATATGAGAATAAAGAAGGAAAAGGCAGAAGTGAATAATAATAATAATAATAATAATAATAATAATAATAATAAAATAATGGGAAGAAGATGATGGAGAAGTAGAAAATGAAGATGAGGATAAAGAAGAAGGAAAAGGCAGAGGGGAATAATAATAATAATGGGAAGAAGAAGATGACGGTGAATAGGATGGAGAAGTAGAAAATGAAGAAGGTGAGGATAAAGAAGAAGGAAAAGGCAGAGGGGAATAATAATAATAATAATAATAATAATAATAATGGAAAGAAGAAGATGATGGTGAATAGGATGGAGAAGTAGAAAATGAAGAAGGTGAGGATAAAGAAGAAGGAAAAGGCAGAGGGGAATAATAATAATAATAATAATAATGGGAAGAAGAAGATGATGGTGAATAGAATGGAGAAGTAGAAAATGAAGAAGATGAGGATAAAGAAGAAGGAAATGGCAGAGGGGAATAATAATAATAATTAACTGACGTTAAGAATTGAACCGAATTCTCAGAACAGAACGCCGACCATTTATAGCCTTGCCATTCCAGTGGTTCAATTGAACTGGACTCTAAATGATATCAGCTGAATGGATTCCAAGACACGAAAGCTTCTTTCTAAGCAAAACATGCATACTCCAAACGCTGATGCAGACCGTTTATACATCTGGCCTTGAAAAATATAACGTCACCAGTGATGGCATCAGATTTTCATCTCGCCCAGACATTACTGTCTCGACTGTCGATTAGTTGTCCTACGGGCATTGTCTGCGATGGACGTTATTCTAAGGAAGCTTAGGGAAATTGTAACGCTGCACGAATTCACTGGCAAGACTTACCAGTAAGCAAATCAAAGTACTATAGACTGGCCCGGAAACTTTCCTGATTTAAATCCAATCCAGAATCTGTGGTCAATCTACAAGGAACAATTTATTAGAATGGACATACTCTGGGTCATGTTTCATTGGGAAAATACGAAAAAGGTAAATAATAATGGAATTATTTGTTTTATTTCAATCAATCTGCACAAGGGTGTATATATAAAGGGTTAAAAATATCAGTAGGATTAATAAAAATCCATTCTGAAATTCTCTTTGTTTAAGTTTGGATACGAAACTGTGTGCAGGTACAAAAAAACTTCGAGAGATCTATGGCGGGATTAATTTCGCTTAAAATTGGCTTCTCCTACCGACTGTTTCTTCTTATGTTTATTTTAAATTTGTAACCTGTAGGTGATATTACTTTTGTCAAATTTACTTGATTGTACAGCGGCTTTTTTATAAATACCCTTCGGTTTTAGTTGCCTCTACATCTTACCTCTTTTTTCTTTTCTTTTTCTTTTCTTTTTTTTTCTCTCACTCTCATCTTCTGATTTTTAAGTTTAGATTATATCGTCCTTTATTGTGCGTAGTGTCACCACAAATGTATAAACCCATTTTCCGGTGTCGGTTTTTAATTTAATTTCGGTCAACGATTCAGTAATGAATTATGCATCGGAAAATAAGTCATATTTATCTGTATCTCACTCATGTAAAACTGTCATTTAGCTCTTCTATTTAAAACTTTTCTCTGTTAAATATTAATCCCCACCTTCACTTTTAGGCCTTCCTGTTCTTCTCTCGTCTGTTACCCCTCTCTAGAGCTTTCATTTACCTCTCACTTTCGTCCCCCACTCTCATACATAAAGTCTCACTAAATTTCTGTTTTTATTCCAGGAGTCATTTTGTTCTGATTTCTTTTTGAGTTTGTAGGTCTGATGAATTGGATTGCAATTACGATTCCAATGTAATAAATTATAACCATGGAATATTAGTGTTTAAGTCTTTTTATTATATATATATATATATATATATATATATATATGTGTATCCGTGTAACTGGCTTGATGAAGCCACGTGATCAGTTACCAATATTTGCCCTTTCGTGCGAAACTTAAGAAAAAGCTAAAGAAATTTCCTTTCTTTTTGTCGAAAAGTAAAAGAGGTTTCAAAATAAATAACTAACTAGAAATATATAAATTCCCTCAAGTCGTCCTTTGTCTCCGACCAAGGAATTCCGGCTAATTATTTTCCCTTTCTAAGAAAAAGGATGGAAGGAAGGACCTTCGAATCATTGTCTCAATTATTATTATTATTATTATTATTATTATTATTATTATTATTATTATTATTTTCTTTGATTTCTGGCGTTTACTCATTTCTTTCCGGGTCCCGACCAGGGACCTAAGGTTAGAAATGGTATCATGACACTTTCCATTGACAAAAAAAAAGAAAAGAAAATATAGGTAAATATAGATAAAGCCCATCGTAAAGTGTGGGCTGTATTTGTCAGAACAATTTTTCGTATCACTTTGAGGCATGGACTTCCAGGAATCCCTTCAATTAGTCTACTGCAATCTTTTCCAACCAGTCCTAGGGCTCCAACTACAATAGGGGTTGTTGATGTTCCAATATGACACATTTTCGAGATTTCTATTTCAAGGTCCTTGTATTTTGACAGCTTTTTGAATATCTTCAAAGATACATTGCAGTCAGCAGGGACTGCCATATCAATAAGGAGGTACTTATTATTATTATTATTATTATTATTTTCTTTGATTTCTGGCGTTTACTCATTTCTTTCCGGGTCCCGACAAGGACCTAAGGTTAGAAATGGCATCATGACACTTTCCACTGTCAATTAAAACAAAAATATAGGTAAATATAGATAAAGCCCTTCGTAAAGTGTGGGCTGTACTTGTGAGAACATTTTTTTGTATCTCCTTGAGGCATGGACTTCCAGGAATCCCTTCAATTAGTCTACTGCAATCTTTTTCAACCAGTCCTAGGGCTCTAAGTACAACAGGGATTGTTGATGTTCCCATATGCCACATTTTCGTGATTTCTATTTCAAGGTCCTTGTATTTTGACAGCTTTTTGAATATCTACAAAGATACATTGCAGTCAGCAGGGACTGCCATATCAATAAGGAGGCACTTATTATTATTATTATTATTATTATTATTATTATTATTATTATTATTATTATTGTTGTTCTTCTTGTTCTTGTTCTTCTTCTTCTATTAAATAGTTAATTCCTTGGAGAGAAGATATCAAGTTAAATAAATAAATAAATGAATAAATAAATAAATAAAGAAAGAAAAATAAAAAAGAAAGTAAGAGATGTATTTGGATGGAATATAAGAAAGAAAGAAAGAAAGATATTTTTGGAAATCATGTATCAAGACAAAGTAACATAAAGGAAAAAGAAAGAAAGAAATTAAGAGATGCATTTGGAGAGAAGGTGATGAAAGAAAGAAGCAAAGTGCAGATAATTTGGAACAGAAAAGAGCAAGGCAAAGAAAAAAGAAAAGAAAAAAGAAAGAAAGAGATCACATTGGATCGAGGGTAACATGGCAACGAAAGTATCTAATTGCAGTAACCTTTTTGTTTACCATCGGCTGGTTGGCAACTTGCCCAATGGATGGCCAAGAACCATTTTTTTTTAATGGCAGCGAATTATATCATCGAAATGTTTATTTCACATGCTAAGATGTCATTATCAGATAATGGATAATGAAGCCATGTGATTAAATATGAATGCTGCTTGTTGGTTAGGCTTGATCCGTAAGGCGAGACCTGGTAAGACAAACACCCAAAGATAAGAGACGTTAATTTAATTCTCGTAGGAACCGTCTATGCTTCTCTTTTTTTTTTTTTAAATCATTTTAATCTGGAGCAAGGCGATAATGCCACTAAGACGTAAGGGGGTTACTGGGAGTGAAATGGAATGAGATGACTTTAGTGAAGAGTAATGAAGAGAAATAACAAGAAAAGGACAAGATTCGAGAAGACAGAAGATGGCAATTGGCGTTTCATTTAAATAGTTGAAGATTGTAGATGGCAGGCAAGCAAGAAATCAGAATGGAGTTCCACAGGTGAGAAGTGCGAGAAAAGAAACTAGCAGCATAGAACATACGGTTGCATCTATCTAGTTGAACAGTAAAACGACGGAACCTAGTTGCTAATTCATGCAGTCGAGACACCAAGGACGAAAGCTCATTAGAACACTTGCCGTGAAAATATTGGTAGAAAAGACAGGCGGGAAACCACGTGACGTCTGTGAGAAATTGACTGAAGCCGAGATGCCAGGTCAGGACGGATAACATTACAGACCCTTCTTTGAATTTTGCCAAGAGTGTCGAGATATATAGTAGGAGCACGAGATATGACAGCAATATTTAATGCACGGACGAATGGTTGTCGTAAATAAAAAAAAAAGACATAGGGGTAAAAAAAACAAAAAACAAACAAAAAACAAACAAAAACAAAACATGTTGTTGGCAGAATTTAATAAAGACAGTACTACTTAGATATACTGGTCCCCTTGCAAAAATTAGGGAAATGATTTTTGTAACCGGCCTTCGTTAGACCTCCCTTAATCCGTGACATTTTTAAAAATCGAAAAATATTTTACTGACCTTTACACAGTTACTTGATTTATCTGATTTGCGTACGAAAAAAAAATTGGGTGGGGTCATAAAAATATTTCTATTAAATAAAGAACAAACGGATATGGTGAATTCTTTTAAAGCATAGACTAGATGTAGCACAAGGTCGAAAGTATGGGGCACCCAGTGAGGATCGACCTCACTGCTCAGTCGTAGATTGATCCAGCAAAACAAGCTTGCCGACCATTACATCATTTCGA
Source organism: Acanthosepion pharaonis (assembly GCA_903632075.3). NCBI lineage: Eukaryota > Metazoa > Mollusca > Cephalopoda > Sepiida > Sepiidae > Acanthosepion > Acanthosepion pharaonis. The sequence goes on from CAHIKZ030002264.1 coordinate 112,492, forward strand.
GGTACCCAAATGTTCTTTAAAACATAGCTTAGATGTGGTACAAGGCCGAAAGTATGGCGCACCCAGTGGACAACAAACGGATATACATATTACTAACTAAAAGAACCAAAATTGTCATGAATTAATAAAATTAGGGATCCGTTTATTCGCCATTGAATAAAATTAATTATTAACTTAAAATGTCTGTGCATGTGTTTATAAAAACATCCCATTCAAAATTTTTTATAAAAGGTAAAAAAAAAAAAAAAAAAAAAAGTTTTAAAATCCAGAAACTTAGGAGGAAATGAACGTTAACACGTTTTCAAAGTTGACATTAATAAGTAACACCTACGTCAGTGATATAATCCAATAACTTTGTAAAAGTCAGGGATCGTTTTGATACGATATCGATGTTATAAACAGGACCCCCCCACTTCTAAAATAATGGAATAACAATATTTTTCGATTCTGACAAGTGCCCGTACGATCACCAAAGTTAAGCAACGTCGATCATGGTCAGTACCTAGATGGGTGACCGCTTGGGGAATTCTAGATGCTGCAAGCTTCGATGTGCGGATGGTGTAATGGATAATGATTCAAAATTTTTAATCGAAGAGCCGAGTTCCAATTCCAGTTGAGTTCATTAAATTCAGTTACGCGTAAATACCATTGGGGAGGTATGAATCCAACATTTCTCCTTCAAGCTATTTGGTAATTAGTAGGACTTGTATCACTAAATCATTATTATCTCAACAAAAAAAGAAAAGATTCTTATCTAAAAAAAAAAATCTGGCTTTAAATAACCTGCAAAAAGGTTGATAAACCGTAGAAAACGAATCAATCAATAAATCTGACAAGTAAGAAGGCCTAACGAGGTTTTACTGAAAGCTTATCTCCATAAAAGTATTTACCAATCATGTTTTCCTTATCTTTGACGAGTGGACCAGTCTATTTAAGTTGTTCTATAAAGACAGTGCTCAAATCAAGAAAATGTATGCCAGTCAATTTTGTTGTTTCTGACAAACCTGCAGTTCAGGCAGGCATTGGAATAGTCGCGGCTACATTTTTAGAGGACAGAGTTCGAACTCACGCCCAATGGTTTTCAAGATTGACACGCTTCTGTCTGTAAAACAAAGACTACTCGACAAAAGGGCATTCAAATTTTGGCCTCCGATGATGATGGCGATGATGATGATGGCGATGGCGATGATGATGATGGCGATGAAACACGAGTGAGAAAAGACTTGCTGTTTATCAAGACAAGACATGAATCTAAAATCGATGTCCCCTGCTAACGTCCGGATACGAAGCGGGTAAGCCTAATCCACCCGAAGGCGAAATATACACGAGACAATTGGAAAAATAACAAGGGGAGATAAGGATAGAAAAGTAATAAGAAAGGAGAGAGAGAGAGAGAGAGAGAGATAGACAGAGAAACAGAGAGAGATGGTAATAGAAAAAAGGGGGACACGGAGAGTGATATCGTAAGAGTGTGAGTGTGTGTATGTGTGAGAGAGAAAGAACAAGAGAGAGAGAGAGAGAGAGAGAGAGAGAAAGTAGGAGGCATGAAAAATAAGAGAGTGAAAGTGTGAATAAAAAAAGGAAGAAGGAAAAAGTGAATAAGACTAAAAAAGGTCGATATCGACAGGAAGACAAAAGAGTAACCGGTAGATAGAAAGTGTGTGTTTATGTGCGTGTAGGTGTATGCGTTTAGAGAGAGAGAGAGAGAGAGAGAGAGAGAGAGAGAGAGAGAGAGAGAGAGGCAGACAGACAGAGACAAAGAGAAAAAGAGAGAGATGGTAATAGAAAAAACGGGGACACAGAGATAGATATTAAGAGTGTGAGTGTGTGTATGTGTGAGAGAGAAAGAACAAAGAGAGAGAGAGAGAGAGAGAGAAAGTAGGAGGCATGAAAAAATAAGAGAGTGAAAGTGTGAAAAAAAAAGGAAGAAGGAAAAAGTGAATAAGACTAAAAAAGGTCGATATCGACAGGAAGACAAAAGAGTAACCGGTAGATAGAAAGTGTGTGTTTATGTGCGTGTAGGTGTATGCGTTTAGAGAGAGAGAGAGAGAGAGAGAGAGAGAGAGAGAGAGAGAGAGAGAGAGAGAGAAAGAATAATACGGAAAATGACTGAGAGATATGGGCGAATTTAGAGAAAGAAAGAGGGAGACAGTAAAAAGAGAAAGAAAGGAGGAAGTGAGACAAAAACAAGTTATGATAAAAGAAACAGAAAACACTGATAAAAAGAAAGAAAGAAAGAAAGAAAGAAAGAAAGATGTGTGTAAAAAGAAAGAGAAAAAAGAAAACTAGAAGAAAGAAAGACAGAAAGAAACAAACGGTATGAAATGAACTTTGGGCAATTCTTGACGGTATTTCGTCCTTCATGGGGAAGGATTATTCGTAATTTGGAAAAGTCAATCATTAAAATTGATCAACATAAAATGTCTGTCGTTTAGTATTTGCTTGAAGGAACGTTTTCTTCCTATATGCACAGAAGTGCGTTATCCTGGATTTATCAATGCATAATGAATAAAATTTCAAGTTTCTTTACAGGAAATTTAAAAAGCAAAGGAAGGAAAGAAGGAAACAAGAAAAAAGGAAAGAATAAAAGAAGGAGTAAGATTTGGCCTTTTTTAGAGTAGTGAGTTATATAGATATAGAGAGGAAAGTGCTTATGGTGGAGTCGGGTACAGATAAACGCAAAGGTTGAAAATGGACATTGACATAAATGTAACCTATTAAAACCTGTGCAAGAAGAATGAACCAAAAATGGCATAAATTTTTTTTAGAGAAGAGCTTAAAATTATTATAGAACGGGTGTAAGAATTTAAAATTAATAGTTTTATAAAAAGACTAGCAGTAGAGCCCGGCGTTGCCCGGGGATATAACAGTAAGAGATAGATTAAGTATCCACCATCATAAAGACTGAAAAATAAAATTGACAAAGATTATTGTTTAAGGTTGCAAACACGCATGTCTTAATTAGTGTTTTTACGAATTGGTCAAACCCAAACTCAAACAAAAACGTTGTTTTCAATCGTTATGAGTCTACTGATTGAATAGAATTTTATTATAAACAATTGTCTTGTAAATGGAATTTTTAAAGCATTCTGAATATTAAAAATAAAGAAAAAAGTTTGCAAGAGAATAAGAAACACTACCTGACAAAAAAAAAGTGAATTTTTGTTTTATTGGTTGAAAATGTAGGAAATCCGATCCCATATATAAAGGAACACACACACACACAAACAACCTGGGTTTTAACCCGATGTGAGTTGTCCCCTTTCATTCTCACGATGTCTCTTAATCGTGTTTTCAAATTGATTTTGTACAAAAACAATTGTATTTTCCCCATTTTTGGCGCTGTTAGAACCACCACAATGTAATTTTATGTAGTCCTGTGAAGTTTTGTTGAAATCGGTTGAAAAATGTAGGAATTCCGATCCAATATATAAACGTTACACACACACACACACACACACACACACACACACACACACACACACACACACACACACACACACACACACACACACACAATCTGCGTTTTATAATAAGTAAGATGTTAATATTAATCCATTCAATTCTACATCTTTAACTATATAGTAAAAGTTACAGATATATATATATATATATGTGTGTGTGTGTGTGCTTGTGCGTGTGTGTGTCTGTGTGTGCATTAAGTAAATTAAAAGAAAATGTTATACCCTGAATCCATGTTTTTTTCAGAGTTTATTTCACTCATCAGGAATTAAAGGAATCAACTGAATTTTCCAAATTAATTTAAATTGTTTTGCGTTACGCTTCATGACTAGAGTAATTTCTGTGAAACTTGGGTCGGGAAATAAATTCACATGGAAACAATGTTCGTTTTATTTCGTTGTCAGTACAAGTGGTTGAAAAATTAGGATCAGCATATAACAAATGCCTCCGAAGAAATTTACTTGGTTTAAAACAAATCCCGACGCTGACTATTATAGGCAACTGCTCGCTGCCACAGTTTGAATATACGTATACATAATTCATATAATTTAATGACGTTTTTGGCTCCAATTCGACCACGTGTGCATCGATTACATTATGCCAATCTGACATATTGACTATACAACAATATATATATATATATATATATATATATATATATGTATGTATGTGTGTGTGTGTGTGAACACGTTTATTTTTTTATTTTTGTCTGAGCAAATGAAAAAAACATTATGACCAAAAAGTAAATTAACCTCACGAAGAATTGTCTAATAATTAACAAAACAAAACATAACGATATAATTAACACAGTAAGTACTACATCCCTTATTATAACTCTGCTTCTACCCCTCTCTCTCCTTTTGTATTCTGTTTTCTTTCCTGTTCTCGTTTTATATCCTCCTATTGTACATGTCCTTTTTTAATCTCTCTCTCTCTCTTTCTCTCTCTCTGTTCCTTTTCGTACCCCATATTTTATTATGGCTCACACATTAAATATCTTTTGTTCTTTTCTTTCTACTATTTATTCTACATGAGCATGCGCACGATTGCGTACAAGTACGCATGCGCCAGCGTATGGGCACGTCATTCAGTTCGACATTTCCTCATGTTGCTTTTATAATAGAACCGAAGCAATTTAGATTCATTTCATGAATATCCAACAGTTACTAAATACGACTAATAATAACAATATAATAACAAGTGTGTCGGGAGCCACTATACCATCATCTCTACCGGAAGTAGAAGAGATAAAAAAAAAGAGAAATATGGAGGTATTTTAAAAGCAAACGTCATTACAAACGACTGTCCATCAAAATGTTGTCATCGGCTATTATCCATTCCCTTCTTTCTAATCAATTAAAAAATTAAAAAAAATAAAATTATTTTTTTTTAATTCAGAGAAATTCCTAAAGTAAAAAAAAATCCTAAAGCGTATTGAGAAGGAAAAGTTCATAAAAATATGTGAGAAGAAAATGGCTGACGGTTCAACGATTGTGTAAAATGACTATTAATGTCTCATAAAAAAAATGGAGTCTTTTATTTATTCATTTTTTTTTTAAAGAAACGAATGGACTTGTGTTTTCTTTAGATTTTGTTTTTCTTTAAAAGATTGCTTTATTGAATTAACTGGGCATATCAACATAACATTTCATATTTACCAAATGTTGATGGGTGGGAGGAAAAACTTAAATGCACATTGAGGGGAACTCTATGTAAATAGAAAAAATATCGTCTGAAAAATATTTTCATCGAAAAAAATATTCAAAGCAGATTAAATATTAGGTATAATGTGAAATAAATAACTAAAATATTGATAAAAATTGTTTTTTGAAGAAATAAATTTGCACAAAAATCGTTTAAAAATGAGTTGATCTTTTCATTCATTTTTCCTTCCTTGCATGAGAAAATTTTCATCTTTCTTTTTCAAAATTTCTATTGATTCTTTCATTAATTATAAAATAGAAAAATTTTCCTATAATTTTCTGTTTCTTTGTCTGACTGATGACTTTTTTCTATAAAGTTTTTCTTTCTTTGTTTTTTGATACTCTCTTCTCTTTTCCTGTCTTCTTGGTGCATTAATTCCTTTTATGCTCGGCGCACTTTCATTCTTTTCTTGCCTTTCTTTCTTTCTTTCTTTCTTTCAATCCCCCCCTCTCTCTCTTTCATTTTACTGCATTTCTTACTTTCATGCTCTATACACTTTTGTAGAATCTAGCGATTTCTTTCTTTCTTTCTTTCTTTCTTTCTTTCTTTCTTTCTTTCTATAAATTATTCTGTTTTTCTTTGTTTCATTATTATTAAGTTCTTTCCTTTTATACTCTCTACACTTGTAGCATCTCGGTCTTTCTCTCTTTTCCTCTTTCTTTCTTTCTTTCTTTCTTTCTTTCTTTCTTTCTTTCTTTCAATCCCCTCTCTTTCTTTTTCATTCTTACTGCATTTCTTCCTTTTATGCTCTGTACACTTTTGTAGTATCTAGCGATTCTGTTCTGTTCTTTCTTTCTTTCTTTCTTTCTTTCTTTCTTTCTTTCTTTCAATCCCCTCTCTTTCTTTTTCATTCTTACTGCATTTCTTCCTTTTATGCTCTGTACACTTTTGTAGGATCTAGCGATTCTTTTCTTTCTTTCTTTCTTTCTTTCTTTCTTTCTTTCTTTTTTTCTTTCTTTCTTTCTTTCCATAAGTTATTGTTCGTAATTCTTGTTGCTTCCTTTCCTTTCATGTACTTGTAATTTGTTTGTTTGTTTGTTTGTTTGTTTCTTTCTTTCTTTCAATCATTCCCTCTTTTTTTTCATTCGAGGCTGTCTTCTTTCATTCTATGCCCCATCGACTCGCGAGATATTATTCTCTCATTTCTTTTTGCTTTCGTCCATTGCTGGATTTTTTCCTTTTTTGCCCTTTCTACTTTTTCAGAACCTCTCTTCCCTTCTGTCCTTGCTTCTTTCTTGCTCTACATACTTTTCCTGAATTCTTCCTTCCTTCCTTCCTTCCTGCCCTATCTACTTTTGCTCAACCTTTCCTCCCTCCCTTCTTTCTTTCTTTCTTTCTTTGTCTACTTTTACCGAACTTTTCTGTCTTTCTTTCTTTCTTTCTTTCTTTCTTTCTTTCTTTCTTTCTTCAATAACGATTTTAATTTTTATTTTCTCTTTCTTAATATCACCGGAAACATAACAATTGAAATATTTTCCCCAATATTTGGATTATATTTCCAGCTAAGTACCCACAGAAATCCTAATTTTTGTTATCTTTCACCGTCATCATTTCCGACGCCCTCGATCTTCATTCATTTCACATGATTTTTAGGAATTACAAAAAGCAAAACGTGGCATCATAAAATTTGAATAAAGAAGCGTAGGCAAAGCAATATGAGTAATAATTTCAAATGGTGGAAGAAAAAAATTAAAAGCCGAGATTCTTAAAAAAAGAGATGGAGATGGGGAAAAAACACTTAAAAAAAAGAAAAAAGAAGCAAAATAAAAAAAAAATCAATTAAAAATTAATTTAAACGCGTTTCTTGAATAAACATCTCATTCCCACCCGCCGATGTGTAAAAATGAAATAATTATGTTTATTTTAGTTTTGATTTCCTTTATTCCGATATAAAAAAAAGGCTACGATCTAAAAGTTCGAAAAGGAGGCGACGAAATGGATGACAACTCGACAAGTGCGAAAGGAAAACGAATGAATGAGTGAATTTCGGTTAAAAAAAGAAAACAAAAACAAAGTAATTGGAAAAATGATCTGTGAAAATTGGTTTCATTTGAATACGTCTATTGCTGGCGCATATTTGTGGACCATTGTTGGTATTTATAAATTAATATAAAAAGAAAATGTGCAAGAGAGCGTCAAAATGTGAGAATATGTGCGGGTGGGATTTCTCAACAGTAGTTTACGTCTATAACGGCTGGTATCGGATATTTCCCGGACTGTAGGTGCTGTGAATATAGCGTTGAAAGGAAATTCGTTCGCAGTTAAGGTTTACTGGTACCCATTCTGTTTAGTTACTCTGCCAGTAGGCTTCGTGTTATCTAATCGTGTTCGGTTATGAGACGAGATTGTTTTATTGAAACGGTTCTGCAACCTCTACGAATGCTGAAAAATTCGAGCAACATGTCTGTGGCAAATCTTGCATCTTGGTAAATCTACTTGACTCTCGAAATATTTCAACTAGCTTATGGCCAATACTCTTTAGTTCAAACACAGGTTTTTGAGTGACACGCGCGTTTCGGTATTTTTGGCGTTTTCGATATTATACACAAAATACACGAAGCTATTAATGTTAGACATTTATCATTAAAATAGGATGCATGCCAACTAAATTATAAATTCTTCAACATTTTCAAATTGTTGACATGGGAAACATTAGAAAAGCCTTAAAATAAAAAAAAAAAAAAAAACACAGTCTAGACGCATAAAAATACGCAACTTATTTTTATTCAATTGTATATTTTATAATCATATATATATATATATATATATATATATATATATATATATATATATATATATATATATATATATATATATATATATATATATATATATATATATATATATATATGTATTCAGTTATATATATATATATATATATATATATTATATTGGTATATATATATATATATATATATATATATTATATGTATATATATATATATATATATATATATATATATATATATATATACTGGGTGAAGCAGCAAAATTGTTCAAATCGTGTAACAGCAAAATTGGCCAATTGTTAGATTAAGCTTTGAAGTGTTGTATTTTAGAAATGGTAAATGATATCTTACTGGAATTCTCAGATTTTTTTTTTTTTCATAACACTATTAAACTGTAGACTGAACAATAAGAATGTATTTAGCTCTATGTTGAAATGATGATCCCTCTTCTTGTTGTGACATCCTGATCCAGTTTTCCTCTGTACCGTTTCCTCTTTTTAAAACTTATTCACCGTTCTCTTGATGGTTCTTGAATGGAAGCCAGAGAATGAATGTTGATAGTATTACTGAAAGCCTGAATGATCTTTTTCCTCTCACCATTGCTCAGTTCGGAAGACAGTGGGTCCGACACAAAACAATTTTAACCCGCTTTCTTTTAAACTGAATATTTGAAAGGGTTTTTCAGTGATTCTTAAGATAAAAAGTGTCAAGATTGCTATACGTCTTATTTGAAAACCTGGAAAAATGAACCTATATACAGGGTGTCTCAAAATAATGTATACACTCTTTAAATATTAATAGTTAATAATACATTAGCGTGATGTGAGAACTTATATGGATGAAAATATGCAAAACAGATGGATTGGAAGAAGAGGGACAGTTGAATACCCACCTAGATAAACAGATTTGACACCCTTGGATCTCTTTTTTATACATTTTTCTAAAAGACAAAGTTTACAGTTTAAGAAACCTGAAACAATTGCTGAAATGAGAAAAGCAATTGAAGAAGAATGTGTTCAAATACCAGACGAAATGATACTGGACGTTTGTAGGTCTTCTTCAAGATATGAGAAGTGTATTGAACAGAACGGCAACCAGTTTGAGCACTTGATGGGAACTCATCATTATATGAACATTCTGCCATTGACCCAAGTAGCTTTTATCTCATTAAAGTTAATTTTATATGCTTTTTGTATATTTTACTCTCAAATTCTTTAAATGTGTATTCTTTCTCTTGTATTAATCTTCTAGTCAAAATACATAAATTGAATAAGTTATAACGATTCAACGAGTGTATACATTATTTTGAGACACCCTATATATATATATATATATATATATATATATATATATATATATATATATATATATATATTAGTAGTAGAGCCCGGCGTTGCCCAGGGATGTAACAGTAAGAGATAGATCGAGTATCGACCATCATAAAGACTGAAAAATAAAATTGACAAAGATTATTGTTTAAGGTTGATGGACACGCGTGTCTTAATTAGTTTTTTTTTCTTTTTTTTTTTACGTATTGGTCAACATTCTGCCATTGACCCAAGTAGCTTTTATCTCATTAAAGTTAATTTTATATGCTTTTTGTATATTTTACTCTCAAATTCTTTAAATGTGTATTCTTTCTCTTGTATTAATCTTCTAGTCAAAATACATAAATTGAATAAGTTATAACGATTCAACGAGTGTATACATTATTTTGAGACACCCTATATATATATATATATATATATATATATATATATATATATACTAGCAGTAGAGCCCGGCGTTGCCCAGGGATGTAACAGTAAGAGATAGATCGAGTATCGACCATCATAAAGACTGAAAAATAAAATTGACAAAGATTATTGTTTAAGGTTGATGGACACGCGTGTCTTAATTAGTTTTTTTTTCTTTTTTTTTTTACGTATTGGTCAAACCCAAACTCAAACAAAAACATTGTTTTCAATCGTTATGGATTTACCGATTGAATAGAATTTTATTATAAACAATTGTCTTGTAAATGGAATTTTTAAAGCATTCTGTATTTAAAAATAAAGAAGAAAGTGTGCAAGACAATAAAAAACACTACCTGCCAAAAAAAAATTGGAAGTTTTGTTGAAATCGGTTGAAAAATGTAGGAAATCCGATCCCATATATAAACGAACACACACAAACAACCAACCTGGGTTTTATAATAAGTATAACTCTATATGAGTTGTCCCCCTTTCATTCTCGTGATGCCTCTTAATCGTGTTTTCAAATTGATTTCGTGCAAAAACAATTGTGTTTTTCCAATTTTTGGCGCTGTTAGAACCACCGCAAGGTAATTTTATGTAGTCCTGTGAAGTTTTGTTGAAATCGGTTGAAAAATGCAGGAAATCCGATCCAATATATAATCGTACAGACACAAACACACACACACAATCTGCGTTTTATAATAAGTAAGATATGATAGTTTACATAGTTTAGTTTATGACAATGAAACGTTGTAAGAACCTAGACGCAAATTTATTGTAGATGATTTAGCGATTAATGTTTAGACGCATCAACGTAAACAGAAATTAAGTCCGATGAAGTTATCTCCCTTTTGTCATGCTTCTTTCTCCTTAGAATGTTTCCATATATCACAGCTCATCTATGTGACTAGACATCCGATTGCTTCAATCGAAACCCGACTGATTCGGCAACAGTCGGAGATTTCATCCTAAGCCATCGGCGCAGGGTTGAAAGAAAGGCGAATTTTTACGTACTGATTCTGTGAATGAGCACGCCAATGACCGAGTATCCTCAGTTCAGGTAGGGGGAAGAGCCTTGTAATGTTAGTAGTAATAGTCATATATATATATATATATATATATATATATATATATGCACATTTCATTGAATATGACAGACAAGGTGCTTTGATTTAGTTTTTTTATACAATTTCTCATGTGATCTAATAATTTTTTTCTTTTCAGGTGATAAATTATATAAAAACTGTCCGAATGTTATTTTTTTCCGAGCGCTTTCGGCTATACATTTAGCCATTTTCAAGGATTAAATATTTTAACTGTTAAATAAGAAACAGTTTGTTTCATGCATGCATTTATACAATGTTTTCATTTTTTTTTCAAAACACGATTAAGCTATTGTGTCCATGTTCTTAGTTGATATTATTCAGTGTTGTTTTTTTTATTATTAATGAGGCTTCCATTATTTTTAGCCATTTTTTTGCATGTGGCTGATGCTAATATATTTACATTGTCAACAAATAGGTTACGAATAGTGTCCGGTAGGTCTCCATGAATATTTAAATGAGATCTAATTGAGCTATAGTCAGAAAGGTGTAGAGTGAGTCTGCGTGTCAAACATGTGGTAGTGTGGCCTATATAATTATTAACGAATTTTGATTGATCAGGAATACAGTTCCTTAATAGGCATTTAAATTCGTAAATAATATCTGTCCTATTTAATTTTGTTCTAAGAGGTGAATTATTATTTTTAACTATAAGGTTAGTGGTTTTATTTTTTTTTTTAACAAATAATCTAATGTAGTATTGGTAGTAGTAGCAACAGTAGATGTATTAAGTTACAGTCCACGCCGTCTGTCAAACTCTCTGCATTAGCATAGAGAAACCAGGACGAAGCTTTCGTTCGGGGAAGTTATGACAGCTCTCGAACTCGCCTAGGCGAGTCGAAGGCTATATTTTTGGCCGGACCTACGGGCTCGGGTGACCACGTAAAACTCAGCCTTGTGCCACATGCGACCCCACGTGGGGGACAGCTAAATATTGTAGCAACAGTTTTAACTGGTAAGCTTTCTAGATAAAAAACATGCGGGGAATTCACGAAAGACAGAGACCGTTGGAAGAAGATCATTTCATTCCAAGCAAGGTAATAAAGCCACTCAGGCTCAAGAGGTTACTGAGTACGAGAGAATATTGATATTTTCATATGGCTCACTGCGCGGACACGTGTTGGTATTTGATCACCGCTAATAGGGTCACCTGTATGAATGAGTCTGATGCTGGATAAATGCGAAACTCACCTTAGGATCCCAGGGCAACTTCACTGATGATGTGGCCGCGGCCAGCTTACAGACCTATTTCGAAACTGCCTTATTTTTCCGATTAATTATTTCGAATTTAATTTGACAATATTTATCTACTCTTATTTGTTCTTCTGTATGTGTCATGTCTCTTCAGGACATTGGCGATCATGGCTCTCCACAATTTCCTGTCCTTCGTAGCTCTTAATAAATATTGTCTTTTTGTTATTTCTCCTAAACCTTGTCCGGCCATCCATTTACTCAAGCTATGCGTTGTTTTCCTCTGTCCCTATTACCCTCAATCTATCCTGTGAGTATCAGATTTTCCAAGCCTTCTTTCCTCAGTATGTGCTCTAGAAATTTCAACTGTCGCCTCCTTATGTTAAGTATAAGTTTCGTTTTTGTTTCCATAAAACTCTATCGTTGCTCACATATTCGGTCCATGGTATCCTCAGCATCAATCTGTAGAACCACATTTCTGTTGCTTCAAGTTTCTTCTTCATCTTTGAGGAGATTGTCCAGCATTCACTGCCGTATTTTTTCTTTGTTTCTTTGGCAAATTGCATGTTGGTGAGGTTATTTACCCTTCATTTGGAGGTTTTGAATTCAGATTTGTCCTTTTCCTAGACCGGTTGTCACACAAGGCTATAGCACCCAGATTACCCTGCTATTTATTTATAGATGTGGGGTGAGGAATAAGAGATGGATTCATGCCTTTTCCAAGGGGTATTTACACGTAAATGAACGTAACGAACCCGAACAGATTTCGATTCTCCGATTCCTCTATCCAAGACACTGTCCAGCGACATAGTTTTTTGTTTTTTTTAATACCGATTCATCTTTGAGGAGATTGTCCAGAATTCCGTTGTCATACAGCAGGACAGATATCATGTAACAGTTCAGTACTTTTTTCTTTGTTTCTAACGATTTTTTTCTGTTTCTTAATACTCTGCTTAGGTTTTGGAATGCATCTTTGGCTATCTACATAGATGTAATTTGAAAATCTTTCGTTTTCATTTGGGTTTAACAGACAAGGTACAGACAAAAGCCTAGTGGATTAAGGCGTTAGTTCGTGAATTTGGCGACATGGTGATTGTGAGTTCAATCCCTGCGACGAACCCAATGGAAACGAGTGGATCAATTACTAATCAGTACTAAATAAGAACTAGACGAGGTATGGCCAACGGAACGTGAACAATCTACCCCCATCCCGATGATTAAATAAAGAGTTCAGTTCAAAATCCCCTGGCGGTTACCTGGATCGAACAAACACTTGTTTGATTTTGTTGGGAATAAGAGATGGATTCATGCCTTTTCCAAGACATTGTTTTTTTTTGTTTTTTTTTTATAATACCGATTCATCTTTGAGGAGATTGTCCAGCATTCACTGCCATACAGGAAGACAGATATTACATAACAGTTCAGTACTCTTTTCTTTGTTTCTAACGAATTTTTTTCTGTTTCTTAATACACTGCTTAGCTTTTGAAATACATCTTTGTTTGGATATCACAATGCAACTTAGGATTTCAGTGTCGCACTTTCCATCCTCTGTTAAAATGCTTCCCATATATCTAAATGTTTGTACTTGTTTGATGTTGGCACTCCCAATTTGTAATTTGCATTTTGGGCTCACCCTTTTGCTAACATCCACGCATTTTGTCTTCTGGAAGTTGATGTGTAGTTCTTTTTTCTTGCTTTCTTTCACTGCATTCTGTAGGAGTTTTTGTAGTTTCCTTTCCGTATCTGCTATCAACATTATGTCATCTGTATATCTTATATTGTTAAGATTGTGTCCGCCAATAATGAATCCTGGTACGATGTCTAATTGTCTCAGAATCACCTCACTGTGTAAGTTGAATAAATCCAGCGAGATGACCCATCCTTGTCCTATACCTCGTCTTTTCTATTGATACTCTCGCTTGAAATTTATAAAATCTATTAAAACAATTTTTATGACAATAGATTTCCCAAATCCAGTTGCCATTACTGCTCTTTCTATTACTGATGGGAGTTTCCTTCTTAACATTTTGTTTGAAGTTGCGTGGAACGTCAGCATCTTGATTATATCATTATTTTCTATTTGAGTTACATGTGCTATCCATTTTAGTTGTTGCTACTGTTGAAAGTCCTCAGGTGATGTGGTTTCTGTTATTTGGTACAGTTCTTTGTTTGACATCCTGTTATGTCAGTCCACGAGGTTCAAACGAAGATGATCCTCGCTAAGATCTACAGGTTTTATTCACTCAAAGCCATTTTTAATCATTGATCGTAATATAAATGGCAATAGGTGGCTGTGTTCGCATCATGATTTAAATAAATGTTTTGAGATTCTAAGAAGATTACACAATGGCAGACAACTGAAAAAATAAGGAAGATACAAGGGTCAAAATGTCATTAGAATAACACTCAAGCTGAACATGCAAAGCATAATAAGCATCTTACTGTTGGAGGTGCAGGTGTTAACTGAATGGAAAAGGGAATTGTTTCAGATGCAGGTGTTAACTGCATGGAGCAAGGAATTATCTGAGATGCATGTAACACCTGCATGGAGCAATTTTAGAATTAATCATGAGGGAATTTTTTGCAGGTGTTACCTGTGGAAAGGAATTGTTTGAGATGCATGGAGCATTGTTTGAAGTTAATGGAACAAAATTTGAGATGCAGGTGTTACCTGCATGGAACAGGGAATTGTTTGAGATGCAGGTGTTACTTGCATGGAGCAAGGAATTGTTTGAGATGCAGGTGTTACCTGCATGGAGCAGGGAATTGTTTGAGATGCAGGTGTTACTTGAATGGAGCAAGGAGATGCAGGTGTTTGATGCAGTTTGAGATGTTGTTACTTGCATGGAGCAAGGAATTGTTTGAGATGCAGGTGTTAACGGCATGGAGCAAGGAATTATTTGAGATGCAGGTGTTAACTGCATTGAGCAGAAAATTGCTGGAGGCACAGGTGTTAACTGCATGGAGCATGGAATTGTTGGAGGAAAGCAACGGATAACCTACTTAGCGATCTTGACGGAATAAATGGCGGTGCAGGGTTTGGGAAAGATGGCAACAATAAACGTTATTAAGAGCTACAAAGGACAGGAAATTGTGGAGAGCTATGACCGTTAAATTCCTGATGGGATGCGGCATATAGAAGAAGAATGGTAAGATCAGCCGTTGTCTTACAAGGAAACATGCGACATTTATCAGTTAGCATTATTGTCGTTTGAAACGTCGAAAACAATTATCGTCCTCTCTCTCTCTAGTATCAATCTGGATTTCCTTCTTAACCTTTTGTTTAACGTAGCATGGAGTGTCAGCATCTTGATTATGTCATTATTTTCTCTTTGTGGCACATGAGCTATACATTTTAGTTGTTGCTGTTGTTGAAAGTCCTCAAGTGATGTGGTTTCTGTTATTTGTTATCGTTCGTTGTTCGTCATTCTTTAGCATCAGTTCACAAGGGCTGAAAAAGGGCTTACGCGCCTCATTCGCTCGACACCGTTTTGAACCATCGATCTGAAAAAGCGCTTGTATACAGTGGAGAGTTTAGGTATTTATGAACGAATTTGGCGCCATGAATGGCATGCACATGGAAGTCTCGATTTGACGAGATTATTTAAGAACGTAACTCGAGTTTTTAGTTTAAAGATTTGGTTTTGTAGGAACTTGTGGTATTGAGCGAAACTACTTGTGCAGCCCATACTAAATATTTATCTCCAATACTAAATTTATTGCAACTGATCCATACACCGAATTTGAAGAGTTTAGTATTTACTAATTCCACACCTCAAATTTTTAGGATGGATTCAGAGTATGCGCCATCACTGTTTTCATTGCAATTCCAGGAAAGTGGTGTAAATGGGGCTGGGGGTATTGCTCTTGACCAATGAAGGTACATTGCGCATACATATCAGTCATATCTCAAGCAGCGGCGAGGAAACACGGCGGTGTCGAAGCAGCTTTTTCAAGGGTGTCTGCTTTAAGGTGGAGCTTGTCCGCAGCCGAATCAAGTTGCCTAATAGGTCAAGCCTTTGGGGATAATGTTGCGAGTGCATGCACCGCTAGTCATTGATTTCAGAAGTTCGGGTCGGGAGATCTATCCCTTTGTGATGAACCCGGCAGTCGCTGGCCACAGGCCCTGAATGATGAGGTCCTCAAGACGACCATTGGTGAGGCTTGCCAAACGCTTACAGGTTTCTGATGAAGCAGTCAGACTTCACTTACACCGGATGAAAAAAGGCGTATAAGTTGAGCAAGTAGGTACACCATACACTGTCGGAAGCCAAGAAGCAACAATGAATAACAGCCTATTTCTCGTTGATTTCTCGGCACTGGGTCTGCTCATATTTGACCAAGTCCTCACCAGCGACAAAAAGTAGGTCCTGTATGACACGCTCAAGCGTTCCATACATTGGTTGTTACCACGGAACCGTGTGTACCATACCACAAGAACCCTTCTACATTACACCGACTTAAGAACATACTTTTTTATCTGGTAGACTAGTCACCAAGTGGTGACAAACCATCACTGACGACCTGTACTCACAACAGTTGAAACGTGGGTAACAGGCACTGAAGCAGAAGGAGGTAGCATTGGTTAATCCCAAGTGTGTACTGTTCCTCCATGACAACTCCAGGCCTCATGTGGGGCGGGTGGCCAAGGATACCATACGACGACTTAGGTGGGAAACACTGTGGTCTCCTTACCACGGCATGTAAAGACTTACACGGGAAAACCTTTTAAAAATCGTCCATTCGTCCATGCTTTGAATATTGCTGTCACACATAGTCTGGTGCTCCTCTTATATATTTAGAGAGCTTTAATGATATCCAAAGAAAAAATCTGCAGTGTTACTGGTCCTCATCTGGTATCTCGGATTCTGTCACTTTCCCACCGACATAATGTATCTTCACTGTGTCTTTTCTATAAATACTTTCATGACAATTTGTTTTGTTGAACTTTTTCTTTATTATTGTTCCAGTCTCGCATTAATTTCGTCCAGTAACAGACTTTTCTGCCACAATTAATGATTGTGTTTTTTTTTTTTTAATTACTAACATTATTTTTGTTTAATTTCTTGTATATAAATTGTATTCTTTCTAAATATTCACTGGGATTTCATTTTTAAATGTTATTATTTTTATCCCCTTATCAGACAAAATTGTACATATGGGGACTAGTTAGGACTACAGAGAGACTTTGAGGTATTCTTTTTTTTTCTTTTTATGTGCTGTGCCCTTTCAGGACGTAGGCTATCATGGCTCTCCACTTTTCCCTATCCCTTGTAGCTCTCATTAAGTTTTGTCCCTTTTCTACCTCCCCCAGACCACGTTTTGTCATCCACTGGCTTAAGCCTGCTAGTTATGTCATGCGCTGCTTTCTCTTGTCTCTCTTTCCCTCTATTCGACCTGTGAGCATCAGATTCTCCAGACCCTCCTTCCTCATTACGTGTTCCAGAAATTTCAGTTGCCTCTTCCTGATAAGCCTCCTCCTTGTTTGCAACCTCTCCAAAACCTCGTCGTTGCTCACATGTTCGGTTCATGATATCCTCAGCATCATTCTGTAAGACCACATCTCCGTCGCCTCGAGTCTCTTCTTCATCATTGAGGAAATCGTCCAACATTCGCTGCCGTAAAGGAGGACAGATGTCACGTAACAGCTCAGTATGCTTTTCTTTGTTACCAAAGAAATCCTCCTGTCTCGCAATACCCTGACCAGCTTTTTACCTCTGAAAGTTCTCCATTGCCTCAACCGGGTATTGAACACATGAGGAGGACACATGGCACAGTGGATAAAGGCGTTGGTTAGATCCAATGACAGGACCCAAAGAGTGTGAGTTCAATACCCGGTTAAGGCAGTGGAGAACTTTCAGAGGGAAATTAACAGGAGATAACTGATAACTGACATCCGTTAAATATAGCGCGTGGAACTAGAACGGTCCACCCCAGTGAGCGAAATAAAGTTCGACATTCCAACCACCTGAAGAAGGCCGGAGCGTATAACGGCCGAAACGTTGTAATAAATATGGCGACAAAGATGAGGACAATAGTCCGAATAATGTAAATGAATCTAATAATAGTAAAAACTTCTAATATGTGAAAGCATTCTAATAATAGTAAAAACTTCTAATAACCGTAAAAACTATTAATAACATGTGAAAATCTAATAATAGTTAAAACATCTAACATCTGAAAAACGTCTAATAATAGTAAAAAAATTTAATGTGAAATATTCTAATGATAATATTTCTAAGAACATATGAAAACTTTTTAATAATAGTTAAAACTTCTAATAATATGTGAAAACCTTGTAAAAATTTCTAATAACATACAAAAACACTAATGATATTAAAATATAACTTCTAATAACATGTGAATATCTTGTAATAATTCGATGCCACCCATTCTAGAAGGAAAACTCTAAATTCAGTACGATAGATAAGCCAACGTTAAACCACTGCCCTATCTTTCCCAAGAAGATATGGAAATTCACAGATAATGAAGAAAAGGCATCTGGGGAAACCTTTTAATAACACTAACTGGACCAACTATTCCGTCATTTTTTTATCATATTGATAAACTCGTATTAATATACTGGACATAAAGTGAGGATCCATTTTCTCATTGTTATTAACTAATAAATTGCCCCCATCTTGGATTTACGCCATATTAGACTAAAGAGACAGATTAGACCAAAAAAAATGGCGTATTGTTGCCGTGTCTAGGCTGGAGTTGCTCAATCTCCACTTTTCAGCCTTGATAGAAATCGAAATTGTTTATGCGGTCTTGTGGGGGTGGGGATGATTGATCTTCTATTCTGCAGCAGATTTCCTACGTATGCAACACTGCACACTTATCGCTACTCTATTGCTATTTCCACGGAAAATGTTCAGGTGAGCTCCATTAGTTCCACAAGTTCAGGCCTTTACAGCGAGGATTCACAATGCTGCCTCCACGGAATCGAATCAACCTCATTTCCTCCATATTACAAGTGTAAGGATAAATTTCCACTCAGACGGCTTTTTCTCCAAGAACTGCTACTTTGTAGAGCAGACTCCCGCATGCCTGCTCCCCTAAAGAATCTCACCTTTTCATCGGTCAAACATTATCTATCCTCCTTATCATCATAATCTCCATTTCTTATTAAATCGTCTTATATTCATATCACGCACCTCATTCAGTAATCTTCTACATTGAGTGGCTCAAGAGCCTTGTAATGGCTGAACATCATTAGCAATATTGATGTAATAATTAGACAAATATTTTTAAAGACGTATATTTGGAAAACTTAGTTTGGTTTGGTTTGTTTTACGGCATATCAACCTCAATGGTTTATTTAATGCCGACAAAATTTTCATTGATGGTAATATTTTTTTCCAAAAATCTATTTCTGGTAATATTTTTTCCTTCAAAAAAATCTATTTCTGGTATTATTTTTTTCCTTCAAAATATCTATTTGTGGTAATATTCGTTCCTTCAAAAAATCTATTTCTGTTAATAATTTTCCTTCGCTCGTAATATTTTTTTTTTCAAAAAATGTATAGCTGGGGATGTTTTTTTTTCAAAAATGTATAGCTGGTAATATATTTTTTTGAATGTATTGTTGGTAATATTTTTTCAAAAATGTATTGCTGGTAATAATTTTTTACGAAGTATTTCTGGTATTAAAACCTATTTTTACACTTTCATAGTGCTTTGACCCTAGTTTGGCGATTAACTGTTTGCTCATAGCTGGAACCCTAACAGATGCTACCACTCCGAATCAGGGTGAACCTGGGAACACCAGCAATTAAGAGGTGGTTCCATGCTCCACAAAACCTCCTGATCAGAGGCCTTGCTGTCGGACGTAGTCTATCGTCTTACCCAGGACGCGGATATAGTTTATCTTCATACTCAAGACGGTCTAATAATTGTAAGAACTTAAAACATATAGTTATTTCTTACTGTCTGAGTAAACTTTTTAATTATCATTTTTACTAGGAATATGATAAATCCGTTCCCGGAATATGACATTTTATCGGAAATATGGAGGCAGCATCCAGAATGACAGTAATTGAAATCATTGTATGTTTGGCTGTTCTAAAATTCACCATTTTCATGGTTTATACTTGGCGTAGATGTCGACCCTTTCCTATCGATAGATTTTCTCAAGGTTAAAAAGTCGTCTGGCACGTCAAATTTATGATAAGATGCTCCCAGAATTCAGTATATAAAAATTGATGAAGTTCTTGAAAGTTTGGAAGGCAAACTGCATGATAGGCACGAAAGGAATTTAAAAAATAATGTCAGACAGATGCCGAAAAATTTCCTCAATTCACTTATATATAAAGACTAAGCAAACATGTCTAAAAAGCATATACATGTTTCTATACGCATTACCTTGTTAGAGAATAAAGGCATTAAAAATGTAACGTCGAAAAACGAGAAAGGAAATAATAAAAAAAAATGATGAAGAATGGTTTTATATTCAATTACTTACACCCATCATTTTTTTCAATTATTGTGTTGTCCTTATCATTGTATTCAATTAAGATATGTGCCATATAAGAACATACCTGGGTGAAGTCTTCAAAATGCAGACGACATGTTTTTCATGAGATTCTTCCATAGCTTAAAAAAAAAATGTGTCTACTGTAAATATGTCCAGACTTTCCACGATTCAGTATAACCCTCCGGAATGACAATATGTATTTTTTTCTTGAAATATATTTTTTTTACATGTCTACTTTTTGCATAAAAAATTAACGATTGGATAAAATAAAGAGAAGTGGGAGAAATGGCGTTCATTATGGCGGCGATGGGAAGGAGACATTTTTTTTTGTCATTTTTATTTTCAAACACAGCTTGTTCCTAGATTTTCATAGACGCTATAGACAAGATAGAGAATTTACCGTCATGTTCATGAAGACAATTTAATTATAAATTTATACCTCTTAAAATGCTTCGTAAAGAAATAAGAGGGGTGGAAGAGAAAAAGATTTCCAAAACAATATCAACATTACTCACGTTTTTTTTTATCTCCTTTCTCTATATTCTCGTTGTCGTCTGTTGTGAATTGCTCATGCGGATGAGACAAGGTTTCTTTTTTTCTTTTCCATAAAATTGCTGAGGTAGAAAAACTACTGCAGCAATGCTGAGAGAACGTTTTATTTATTAAACAAGTTTAATGGTGAAATTTGCACATGTAAATTCATCTCTAAAATGGACGTATATTGAATGATTTCTGTATTAAAGTCCAGTGCAATTTCATGTTGCCTAAAAAGTTCATATTTTCGTTAGGGGGGGTTATGTTTTTGTGAAGAAAAAATGACGAGCAAAGTAGACATTAGCTATGAATTTTATTTATTTATTTAAAGAGAAAGAGAGGGAAATAAAAAAAAAAAACTAATGCTTTGAGCAAACGACAGATATCGTTGGTAAAATCATCCGATATTAACTTCATAAACATCATCATGACGTAAACAGTGGCAACATCATCACCGATATCACCATTATAGATATAATAATAATCTTTTTGCCAGACAGCTGTTCGATCTTTTTGCTTTTTTTCTTTCTCTTCTTTTTTTCATCTCAACCTTTTCTTTTTCTTTGTGATCATCTTCATTTTTTATTTCTCTGTCTTAGTCAACTCATTATTCACTTTCTTTTTCTTGTCTGTTACGTGTCCCTTCAGGACGTTGACGATCATAGCTCTCCATTATTTCCTGTCCTTTGTAGCTCTTAACTTTTGCCATCTTTCCCAAACCCTGATTCACTATCCATTCGCTTAAGCTGGGCAGCTAGACTGCGCTTTGCTTTCCTCTGACCCTCTTGTCTTGAGAGTATCAGATTTTCCAAGCCGTCTTATGTGTCCCACAATTTTCCCGTCCTGGGTGTGACGATAAACTACATCCGTGTCCAGGGGAAGACGATAAACTACGCCCTACAGCAAGGCCTCTGATCAGGAGGTTTTGAGGAGCCTGGAACCTCTTATTAATTACTGATGTTCCCGGGTTCACTCTGCTCCAGGGTGGTAGCAGTTGTTACGGTCCCAGCTATGGGCAAATAGTTAACTCCTAAACTGGAGTCAAAACACGATGAAAGTGTAAAAATAGGCTTTAAAACCAGCAATAATTTTTTTTGAGAAAATATTATTACCTGCAATACATTTTTGAAGAAAGAACAAAATATTACCAGCAATACATTTTTTTTACCAGCAATAAAAATCTTGTCGGCATTAAATAACCAATTGGGGTTGATATGCCATAAAACAAACCAAACCAAACTAAACCAAATCAAACCAAACCCCACAATTTTCAGCTGTCTCTTCCTGATGTTAAGTATAAGTAACCATTGTTGCCATTGCCTCTAGAACTCCGTCACTGCTCACGATTTCAAGGAATTCTCAGCATCCTTCTGTAGCACATATCTGTTGTTTCAAGTGTTTCCTTCATCTGTGAGGAGATTGCCCAGCATTCATTATCATATAACAGGACTGATACATACTCTTTTCTTTATTTGCCCACTTCTTTGATTTGTTGTTGCTGTTGTTGTTGTTGTTGTTGTTGTTCTTCTTCTTCTTCTTCTTCTTCTTCTTCTTCTTTAATTTGACTTACTGTTTCGTATAATCACTTACTATGACTTTCACCTGCGACCTAAGCTAAATAAAGTTTTTTTCATTAGAAAGTTATATAGTGCGATCACCGAAGTTAAGCACCGTTGAGCTTGGTCAGTATCTAGATGGGGTACCAAGTGATGTGCGCTCGGATGTGCAGGTGGTGTAATGGATAGTAGCTGCCAATTGGAAGTCGGAGAGCCGTGTTCCAATTCCATTCGGTTTTGGTATATTCACTTACACTCTTGGGAAAGATATGAGTCCATCTCTTCTCCTCTCTAGTTCTGGGTTAATTAGTATGACTTATATCATTATTATCTAAAAAAATCTTGCAATCAAACTATTTAATAATTATCAATGTATATTTATTTACAGATTTCCTGTCCTGTTTGCAGTAGGAAGTGAAGTAAATCAACTTAAGTTAATATGTTTATGAGTGCTTACTTCTCGTAGTCGTTTTAATAAACGATACAAATAAAATATTTATCTGAATTTAGATAAAATTGATTCCCAAGCAAAATGAACCGTTTAATTAATCAGTTCCTTTACTCCTACGTTTATTAAATTGCAGTCTTATTTGTTCAAGATTTTCATGTGAGGCACTCAGATATCTTTATCTATTAACTGATTGTCTTGATTCAACTCATAGTCTTTGTTGTCGCCGTTTTTATTGTTTTGTTGCTAATCTATTTCTTCCGAGAGATATTTTCATTTCACCATTAAACAACATTTTTAACACAAAAAGATATTGAGCAAAAAGCTATTTATATAATACCAGAAGTGATCAATGAATCATAGATAGACTTGAACGTCTAAAAAATATAAAGGGAACGGATTAATTAAACGGTTCATTAGCCTTTATTTTAGTTGTGAATTCTTTATTTCCACTTTATTGAATCACAGTACCTTGGCTTCAAGAGTTTTGTTTCATTGTATCTCACTATTAAAACTTTCTAACATTTGCTGTCAGATACACTAGTATACTTATAATTCTATAACGATTAAATTCTTTTTTCTAAGCTTGCAGTCATATTTGTTCAAGCCTTTCATGTCAGGTACTCAGATACCTTTGTTTATTAAGTGATCGTCTTGCTTCAACTTGATCATTAAATAAGCTTTGTCGTCGCCGTCTTTGTCGTCCTGTTGTTAATTTTTTCTTTCGATAAATTTAATTTAATTTTTGACGACATGGATATACTACTACTAATAATTATCATTATTCCATTTTGTCTTTTCCTTGTTTTTCATCCCGATTTTCTTCATTTGCTAAATATTTTAATCATTTCACCCCAAGCAAGTTGATAATGCCACTAAAACGCAATTGGGTTAATTGGGAGTGAAAGAGAGTGAGAAGACATTAGAGATAAAAAAGAAGGAATAAGGAAAATAAAAGAGCAGATTTCAGGAAGCCAGAAGATGGCGACTGGCATTGCATTGAAATTTTTGGAAAGTTGTAGGTGGCAGCGAAACAAGTAATCGGACGGGATTTCCACAGGTGAGAATTGCAAGAAAAAACTATTAAAATAGAAGACACGATTAGATCTAGCTATTTCAACAACAAATATCATTGAATGTCTAAAAATATAAAGGAGACGGATTAATTAAACGGTTCATTAGCCTTTATTTTAGTTGTGAATTATTTTTATCTCCGCTTTATTGAATCCATGTACATGGTTTCAAGAATTTTGTTTCACTGCATGTGGCTATTAAAACTTTCTAACAATTACTGTTAGATATAATAGTATATTTATAATTCTATATTGATTAAATTCTTCTTTCTAAGCTTGCAGTCATATTTGTTCAAGCCTTTCATGTCAGGTACTCAGATACATTTGTTTATTAAATGATCGTCTTGCTTCAACTTGATCTTTAAATAAGCTTTGTCGCTCTGTTGTTAATATTTTTCTTCCGAGAAATTTTACTGTTATTTTAAAGACATAATTTTTAGTTAGAAAATATATTAAGCGAAAAGCGATTTATAGAACACCAGGAGTGATCACTGAATTATAGATACTATTGAACCTCTAAAAAATATAAAGGAAACAGATGAATCAAACGGTTCTTTTGGCTCTATTTTAGTTGTGAATTCTTTATCTCTGCTTCATTGAATACATTGTTTCAAGACTTTAGTTTCATTGCATCTCACTCTTAAAACTTTCTAACAAATGCCGTCATTTTGACGACACAGGTACACTAGTAAACACGGGTACACTAGTAAACACGGGTACACTAGTAAGCAGGAAACAAAAATGTAGATTCGATGTTGAGACAGGATTTATTATTTTCCTTTTAAAGAATTCCTATCGTGATCATGTGTCACCGGAAATAAAAGGCCATGCCATTTGTGTGTTTACGAAACAGGGACATGCAGAGAGACAACACAGGTGCGGGATTCGTAGATAAGAACGACTCTTAGATCGTGTTTGTATTAGTGATACGAGAGAAGATGAATGTTTTGATCACCTTAAGAAGCCCGGAGCGTACAACGACCGAAATGTTGTGAATATGGCAATGAAGATGAGCATAACAGTCCGAATAATGTAAATAATGTAAGTAAATCTCAATACATTGTTTCAAGACTTTTGTTTCATTGCATCTCACTATTAAAACTTTCTAAAAATCGCCGTAATTTTGACGGCACGGATACACTAGTGTAAAAATATTTTCTGGCTTTAAATAACCTGTAAAAAGTTGATAAACCATAAAAAAGACAAATCCATCAATCAATCTTATAAAGTCATTGCGCTTTTCCTACCTGAGCAGTTTCTATTAACAGAATCTTTTGTATTTATGATAATAATGTATATCCTAGATTTTTTCTTATTGTGTGTACCCGTATTATTTTTAATCATTCGAAGTGCTCCAACAGCTACTGGGATAATTGTTTTGTTTAACTGACGCTTTATTGTGATTTATATTTTCCAGGTCTTTGTATCTGGAGAAATTATCAAATTCTTTCAGAGATTCGTCCTGGGTATGACGATAAACTACATCCGGTAGCAAGACCTCTGACCGGGAGTTTTTTTCGGAGTGTGGAACAACCTCTTAATTGCTGTTGTTCCCAGGTTGTAGCACCTTTTAAGGTCCCAGCTATGGAGGAATAGTGATCCTCAAAACTCGGATCAAAAAATGAAAATATAAAAATACATTAGAAAAAATTACCAATAGTACATTTTCATATTAAAACAAAAAAATTACCGGCAATATATTATTAGAAAAAAATTACGAAAAAGAAATTACGAAAGCTCAGAAGAAAAGAAAATTTCAGCTTTAAATGACTGATAATGAATTGATGTGCTGTTAAAGAAACCAAACCAAACCAAACTTTCGGTGAAATGTTTGTTTTATCATGAAAACAGGTTCTTATCGAAGAACCTAAACCTATAATAAAACTATAATAAAAACTTTAATTATAATAAAGACTATAATAAAAACTTTAACAAACTATAATAAAGAAAATAATAAAAACTAATAAACTGTAATAAAACTATAATAACAACTAATAAACTATAATAAAAACTATAATAAAACTAATAAACTATAATAAAAACTATAATAAAAACTAATAAACTATAATAAAAAACTATAATAAAAACTAATAAACTATAATAAAACTATAATAAAAACTAATAAACTATAATAAAAACTAATAAACTATAATAAAAAATATAATAAAACCTAATAAACTATAATAAAACTATAATAAAACTAATAAACTATTATCAAAACTATAATAAAAAAACTAATAAACTATAATAAAAACTAATAAACTGTAATAAACTATAATAAAAACTAATAAATATAATGACTATAATAAAAACTATAATAAAAAACCTAATAAACTATAATAAAAAATATAATAAAAACTAATAAACTATAAAAACTAATAAACTATAATAAAACTATAATAAAAACTAATAAACTATAATAAAAACTATAATAAAAAAAAAATAAACTATAATCCAAACTATAATAAGAAAAACTAATAAGCTATAATAAAAACTGAAAACTCTCCCAATTTGAGGTTTGGAAATTTTGGTAAACTTCTTGATGCTTAACGTAAGCAGCATATAAAAGATCAAATAGAAGCTTCTGGCCAGGATTGAACTTGCATCCTATATCTTGGCAACGCATCATTCTTCTTATCATTTTCTCATTGAAAACAAACAGCATCTCAAATAAGATTTTTCTGTCTTTCCTTGCGGTTAAAATGGAATAGTCCATTATGTCTGAGACATTGACTAACGAAAGAACGAACGAACATGCAAAATGATATCATCATCATCATTATCATCATCATCATCATCATCATAACTAAGGTTAGATAAATATGAATTTCCTAACTTTATTTTTATTAGAATTTGTTCTTCTTCACCTTCACATTCCTTATCGTCTTCCATATTTCGTAATTTTTCCGCTTTACATTCATATTCTAAGTGTTTTCTTGCCTAAAACTACGTTGTTCGCCCTCCGAATAAAACAAAATGGCGATTATTAGGATATTAGCAAGCAATAACTACCAATTCGAAACTCACTTTTATTTTCGTTGGTACTTGAACGACATTTGCCGCTGTGTGCAGAAAGGTAGCCTCGGGTGTGGATCATAAATAAAAGTAGGATCTGGACAGTGGATGTCGCTGGCCAGAAAGGTTTATTTAGGTTCATCGAGTAAGTGGTCAAGGAGAAGAAGGGTGTTGGCTTGGGAGAAACGAGCGAATAGGCGCAGTATAAAGGACATGAGAGCATGAATTCAATCTGACAAGGTCTGTCAGGTAGAAGTAGAAAGGAGGAAAGGGAAATTGATATAAATAGAGAGAGAGAGAGAGAGAGAGAGAGAGAGAGAGAGAGAGAGAAAGAGAGAGATTGTATGTGTACGTATTTTGAAAGAGAACGAGAGAGACAAAAAAGAAGATTGATATAGAGAGATAGAGAAAGATAAGCAGAGAGAGAGAGAGAGAGAGAGAGAGAGAGAGAGAGAGGTAGTATGTGTGTGCATCTTGAAACAGAGAGAGAAACAATGAAAGAAAACGAAAATAATGAAAGGAAGATTGATATAAATAAACACAGAGAGAGAGAGAGATAGAGAGAGAGAGAGAGAGAGACAGACACAGACACAGAGAGAGAGAGAGAGAGAGAGAGATAAGAGAGAGAAAGACAAAGAGAAAGACAAAGAGAAAGAGAGAGTTTGTATATGTGCGTATTTTGAAAAAAAAAAAAGAGAGAGAAACAAAGAAAGAAAGGAAGATTGATATAAATAGAGAGATTAAGAAAGATAGGCAGAGGGTCAGAGAGAGAGAGAGAGAGAAAGCGAGAAAGAGAGATAGTATGTGTGTGTATCTTGAAAGTGAGAGAGAGAGAAACAAGGAAAGAAAACGAAAAGAAGGAAAGGAAGATTGATATAGATAGAGAGAGTGAGATAGATAGATAGATAGATAGAGAGAGAGAGAGAGAGAGATAGAGAGAGGGAGGGAGAGAGAAAGTATGTGTTCGTGTGCGTATTTTGAAAGAGAGAGTGAAAGATACAAAGAAAGAGAAGGCAAGAAAGACTGGTGTAAGAACAAAAAATAATAACAAAAAAAGCCTGAAAAAAAAGTCTAACCGAAACGCTCCTCTGTGGCCCAATCGGTTAAGGCACTTCAGGCTATATGGCGGTTCCGTATAGGATACAGGTTCGATTCCTGTCGGAAGACGAATATTTTCTATGAAAATTTTTCGGACATTCAGGCAGATAAATGTTGTTTAATACTGTTTATTATAAACAGAGCATTTACTTAAATACTTGTATCTATAAAAAGAATGTATAAACATAAAAATGTCTTAAAATAATTGCCGGACTTTGATCATTTCATTATATATAATTTTATTTTGACTGAGTCTCCAGTCGCAACATCTCAGCATATTGTCTCCTATTGTCCCGATCCACCATAGCTGTTTTGAGTTCTTCCACATTTGCAATGCCACTATTTTGCATAAGTGTATCTGGGAACGTCACGGATTGCCGTCTCCTGTGCTTTCGTCCTGCCGATGGTTGCCATAAAACGATGCAATTTATTTTGGATGGTGCAAGCATTGTCCGGCAAGCTTCATCCTTCTGAATACTATTTTCTTCGAAACTGGGATTAGCTTTCTATAGAGTTGCTCGTTCGCCAGTTAGGCAATCCGGTGTATATTAAGTGCCGTTCGTAAAATTATTATGCAGCATTCATCTACCTTCTTGAAGAAGGTTTTCTTTTCGGTTACCCGTGTCCCGCTTTTATATAGGAGAACTCACTCTATTGTATCCAGGAAGATAACGTGACATTAACTCCACTTACTTTCCTAAAATAACGCCACTAGGGGACGCTTTCTGAACCTATAAACACATCATTGTCTTTTTCCTATTTTCCTTAGACCCGCTAGGATGTAGGACTATTGTGAAAAGGACTTATTGGGAAACGCACATACATACAAACGCGTAGGTACTCAACTTCATTTTAAATCATTTTGTCTACACACATTTTGCATGCAGGAACAACTTACTCGTCTTTAAATAATTTTATACATGTACATTGTCTTTGTCGTTCGCAACTTTTTAGGAACTAGAGTAGTGGGGAAGCATTATAGCTGAGTGTCGCGAGGTTTGTTTATTGCCAAATTTGGAGGATGAAGCAGCTGAGGCGACTTGGGAGTCATGACTAGTTCCTCGTTTAGGAGTCACGGTGGAGTAATGGATAGTGGCTTGGATTGAGGAATCGCAGAGCCGAGTTCGAATTCCAGTCGAATCCATTACATTCACTTACGTGCTAATACCCTTGGGAAAGGTATGAATCCTCTTCCTCTCCCTCCAGCTATGGGTAAAATAGCAGGGCAGACTGGGTTCTATAGCCTTAGATGGCTACTGGTCTAGGAGAAGGACAACTCTGAATTCAAAACCTGCGGAAGGTCGTTTGGGAACCTTGTGGCATTCGGTGCACCAGGTCTCTGTATTCGTCCCTTCAAAGATCTTAGATGAGGGTGAATGGAGTCTCTCTGAGCTTTGGTTGGCAATCCATTTAGTGATGGTGTCACGATAAAAACACCCTTGATAGCCCTAGCGAAGCATCAAGAATTCAGCTATTTGACAAGATTATGAACTACACCAATCAAAGTATTAGCTATGACAGATAAGGAATACTGGAAAGGTGTAGTGAGTTCAATCTCGGCTGAGGCCGCAAGATGATGATGCGTTCCTCGAAAATGCTCTCATTTGGACACCGTCTGGACGAACTGGGTTACCCGACCTGAAGATGTTTTCGAACTCTGCCCCACGCTGCTTTTATCAAAACCTATCACTATACCAAGCCTATTTCGCATGTTTTTGGTATAGCTTTATCACGGTAGGTGTCCTGATAGGTACAGTGGGTTTTACGTATTCGTACCACAACGTCATCTTCCTGTTTGATGCTCAGACAATAATAATAATAATAATGGGAAGAAGATGATGGTGAATAGGATGGAGAAGTAGAAAATGAAGAAGATGAAGATAAAGAAGATGAAGATAAAGAAGAAGGAAAAGGCAGAGGGGAATAATAATAATAATAATAATAATAATAATAATAATAATGGGAAGAAGAAGATGATTGTGAATAGGATGGAGAAGTAGAAAATGAAGAAGATGAGGATAAAGAAGAAGGAAAAGGCAGAGGGGAATAATAATAATAATAATAATAATAATAATAATAATAATAATAATGGGAAGAAGAAGATGATGGTGAATAGGATGGAGAAGTAGAAAATGAAGATGAGGATAAAGAAGAAGGAAAAGGCAGAGGGGAATAATAATAATAATAATAATAATAATAATAATAATAATAATAACTGTTGGGAAAGAAATATGAGCCTCTAACCCATCCCCATCTTCGTCACCACGGGTGAAAAAAAATAATTAGTGAGAGAAGGAATTAGTTTGCAAATTCCTTGCATGTCTTCCTTTTCATCGCCTCGTCCATTATTTTGCCGTCTACGCAAGTTTTGATGAGCTCCTTTGGCCAAACTGGGCTTCTTCTCGGATGACCATCAAATCGCAATATCATCATCATCATCATCATCATCATCGTAAAGTTCACATCCCGATAAGGAAGATAGGGCGTGTGATTGACCACCCCTAGGGGGTTACAATTTTGAACTCACTCTCAATGAGAGCCCAGACAAGAGATCATTGTGCGCCGATTGCTTTATTATTTTTTTTCTCGTTTCATTCTCGCAGAGATGGTTAGTTTGAAGAGGTTCAAAGAGCAGACGAGTTAGTAGCAATAAGGACTTGTAAATGTGTGGATACGTGCGCATGCGCGTACACTTGCGCATGCACGTACACTTGCGTATGACTGTTTGCATTAGAGAAGAAAGAATAAATCTTTGCAGTTACGTATATTAGAGAAAAAGATACAAGTTTTGAGAGAGAGAGAGAGAGAGAGAGAGAGAGAGAGAGAGAGAGAGTAGCCAAACAATTTATGTGCTTATTTAAGAACGCATGAGGGAAGAGGATGATTATGTTCAAATTAAAGTGGGAGTAAGTAGAGGAATATATTGTTCTAAAAGATTGTGGAAAATAGTATTATTTTCATGTTAATCTGATATATATATATATATATATATATATATATATATATATATATATATATATATATATATATATATATATATATATATATATATATATATATATATATATATATATATATATATATATATATATATATATATATATATATATATATGAAAGGAGGCGCAGTGGCGTAATGGATAGTGGGTTGAGGAATCGGAGAGCCGAGTTCGAATTCCAGTCGAATCCATTACATTCACTTATGTACTAATACTCTTGGGAAAGGTATGAATCCTCTTCTTCTCCCTCCAGATATGGGTAAATAGCAGATCAGATTGGGTTCTATAGACTTGGATGGCAACTGGTCTAGGAGAAGGACAACTCTGAATTCAAAACCTGCGGAGGGTCGTTTGGGGACCTTGTGGCACGTAGTGCACCAGGTCTCTGTATTCGGCCCTACAAAAAGTGTGGATGGTCCTGCACGAAACCTTCATCACTATAATCAAATCTCATGTGCAGTTGTTGGGCTGTCAGTTTCCTAGGAACCGATCTGCTTGACCCTCATACGTCGAATTTGACGGGAGAGTCGAATATATATATATATATATATATATATATATATATATATATATATATATATATATATAGTAAAGGTAATAAATACATAGATGTATAATCCAAGTGGATCCTAGTAATATAAAAATATTTAAACTGATTCAAAAAAAAGAGCTCAATGTAATTATTATTACAGAGCAAATAATAATAATATCCAAAATCACCTCATATGAGGAATAAGCTCATTCCAGCTGACGAAAAAATAAAATGCGCCAGTCTTATACAACACTGGTTTAGAAAAACCAAATTTTTATATATATATATATATATATATATATATATATATATATATATATATATATATATATATATATATATATATATATATATATATATATAAATAACCAGCCTTTCAAGATGGCTGGCACTACATTTTCCTGAACCGAGTTGTATACGGACAATCAGCCGACATGGATTTGTACCAATCTCTATACACAATGTACTTGTCGAGAATACAAACGTGACAGGCACTTTTTAAATGAAAAGTTTTAAAAAATAATCGAAGCCTTTATATATATATATATATATATATATATATATATATATATATATATATATATATATATATATATTACCGAATATTAATAATTAAGACTTTTCATCAACTTTTAGACAGTCTGCAATACACACCATTTATTTATTGATTCATTCGACCATTTTAAGACTATTTAAAGCCAGATAATATTTTTAGATTGTAAGAATTTTTTGGGAGATAATGATTTTCTGTTAGAAGTCTTAGTAATTAATTAATATCTGGAGGAAGAATAGGGGAGATTCATATTTTTCACCATGGGTAATTGAAGTGAATATAACGAACCCAACGGGAATTAGATCTCGACTCTCCGATGAACAGTTTCGAGCCTTTATCTATTACGCCACCCGCACATCCAAGCTTACAGCAACTGGTATTCCTAAGCGGTCACCCATCTAGGTACTGACCAGAATCGACGTTGCTTGATCGTATGAGAACCGGTGTTTTAATGTGATGGGGTCGTAAGCCGTACACTAATGAAATCCTAATGGATTAATTGAAATCCCTCGGGATCAAGAAACATTTGGACAATATCTCGTTAAGTCTGGAAAAGAAAACTCTTGTTCGCATGAAAGAAAAATATAATAAAAATGACTTAATAAAAGTATCTTGTTAGTCTTGTTTAATATGCACAGGGTGAGGTAGAAATACTTCCCATATATACCTCCCAGAAATACCTCCCGCATAATAGTAAGGCATTAGGTAGATGAAGACACCATTGCCACTAATGTTTTACCATTATGTGGAAGGTATATGTGGGTGGTATTTCTGGGAGGTATATGTGGGTGGTATTTCTGTGAGGTGTATATGGTTGTTATTTTTGGGAGCTATATGTGGTGGTAATTCTATGAGTTATATATGGGTCGTATTTCTGGGAGGTATATGTGGTGGTAATTCTATGAGGTATATGCGGGTGGTGTTTCTGGGAAGTATATGTGAGTGGTATTTATGTGAGGTATATGTGGGTGGTTTTTTGGGAGGTATATGTGGTAGTAATTCTATGAGATACATGTGGGTGGTATTTCTGGGAGGTATATGTGGTGGTAATTCTATGAGGTATATGTGGGTGGTATTTCTGGGAGGTATATGTGGGAGGTATTTCTGGGAGGTATATCTGGGAGGTATATGTGGGTGGTATTTCTGGGAGGTATATGTGGGTGGTATTTCTGGGAGATATTTCTACCGCACTCTCTATTAAAGTGAGAACAGAACCAGTCTTTACTTTTTCGTTGTATTTTATCAAAGGAGTTTAGTTGCTTTTAGATTCTGCAACATTTTTTAGCAGCATGGATTCTGAACATCATTGGTACATTGGTATATTAGTCTCATGTCTCTTTATTAAGCCTGCGTTGATGGTTTTCCACAGCTTCCTTTCTTTTGCTCTCTGCAGTACCTTGTCTTTGTGGTACTTGTCCCTCCATATGTTTATTCCTATTTGTCAAGCAGCTTCTTGTCTGTCTGCCATTTCCTTTAATAAGAAATGGCAGACAGACACTGGTCTGTCTTTTGTACAGGAATAGAGTTTTATCCCTTGTTTCCTTTTAAGGATTATGTTTTCGTTTCCTTCTAAAATCTTCTCATTCTCATTCACTCCCTGTAGCCCCTTGCGTCTTAGTGGCATTGTCGCTTTGCTTGGGGCGATTTGATTAAAAAAAGAAAGATTTCGTAGTCACAATCCCCAATATTGGTAAGCGGAAGACGGAAGATACGTTCGAACTTGATGACCAGTTTGGAGTGTCTTAGAAACTCTTGTTTGGAAAAGCCAGAAGTTAATAGGATTTAAAACGCACGCGCGTTAGTCCGTGAGTCGCTGGCAAATAGCGATTAAAGCGATTGCAGATATACGGAAGATTAAAGATTAGAGACATTGATATTTGATAATAAGAATGCGCCCGCACAGACACACACGCATCTATCTATCTATCTAGCTAGCTAGCTAGCTCAGCTTGTTTATATCTATCTATCTATCTATCTATCTATCTATCTATCTATCTATCTCAGTTCATTTTGTTTGAACTGGTGTCGGACATCAGCTGCTTGATTAGGTCATTATTTTCTCTCCGAGTTAGACATAATATCCATTTTATTTATTGCTGTTGTTGTAGTCCTCAATCGATGTGGTTTCTGTTATTTAGTGTAGTTCTTTCTTTGCGATTGTGTAGCGCCAGTATTGCGGTTCCAAGATGGCTGGTCCTCACTAAGACCTACTGGATTCGTTTTCTCTAGGTCAACTTTAGCCATCAATCTGAGAAAAGTTAAATACAGCTGGCAGTTTAGATATTTCAGAATGAGTTTCGTGCTATGCGTTGAATCTATATGAAAGTCTCAATCTGACGGTGTTATTTAATGACATGATTGAAGTTTTTAATGTTTTGTTTTGGTTTGGTAGCAACTTGCGGTATTGCGCAAAACTATCCCTAGCACAGTTTCTTCTAACAAAGTTAAACTGTAGAACTAAAGACTTGAGTCGTATAATCGGAGAAGTGAGTTGACACTCTCCAGTAGATATTAAATTCGGTTAAATTAATTAATTTCTTAACTATTCAGAAATGATTTTTAAAGAAAAGTGTTGTGGAGTCCTCCCACTAGAGAGTCTATGTTGGACTCTTCCGCCTACTATAAGATTAGTAGGAGAGAAGGCCTTGGGGAAAGAGTAGAATAGATTGTTCATTACTTGAGCAGAGAGGAACGTGGATGAGGGTTTGCCGAAGGGTAAAGTTTTTTCCGAGGCTGTAGACAGATCCTGAACACGTTTATACAGGTTCTAAAGGAATATTTTTGGCCGAAGCTACGGTCTCGGAGAACTCACGATAAACTCGGCCTTGTGCCACATACATCCCTCGTGGAGGGGGATGTTAAATATTAACAATCGAATAGATTGAACGTTAGTAAACTGACACACTAGTCGTGTACTAGTCTTCTGTTGTACTTACTGTTTAATATATGATATATCTGCAATACTTGTTTTGTTATTTCTTTAACCATTTACTTGGTCACAACAAAAAGGAATTTTGAACACTTAATTTAAATTAAAGAAGAAGAATAAAAATAAACGGAATATAATCAGAAGAGGTTTGAACAGGTAACTCGAGAGGGTAAAGTCCAGTAAATTAACTATTCGGCTATTTCTTAAAGAAAGTGAACCAAATCTAATAAATAAATGAATTATCTAATGTACAGAAAAGGGTTTCTAAAAGTGCAAAACAAATGTGAAAATGCATTCTTCTTTATTTCATATTTATTTTTCTATTTATTTATTTATTTTAAGTTTTAGGCGAGTAACTCCTTTGAAATATCCACCATCTTTAACATCTCGTTTTTGTTTTTGCCATACAGAAAAACATGCAACATGATTTGAATGGCTTCTTTCTTTAAGGTTTTCATTTTAAAAAATGGCGACTGGATAGTAATGACAATACATTTCAAGACAAAGTCGCCATTTTGAAGCGCTTTTAATTTTATTTCCAAAAAACAAGAAACCAACAAAATCTATTTTTTTTCTCGGTTTATTTCGGTAGACTTTCGTTTTTATTATATATTTTTCGTTTCTTTTTGCTTCAAAATTTTTTTATAGTTTTTATTTATTTATTTGTTTATTTAATCATCCTTTTTTATGTATAATTTCTCGTCTCTTTATTTCTTCTCTATACTTAACCAACCGGCCACTAAAAAACTAACAAACCGAAAAGAAAAGAAAACAAAACAAAAAAAGATTATTTCGTTCACTAAGTTCGTAAATAATTCATTTCCCGGACATTTTTTTCTAATCACTTCACCCCCAAGCAAGGCGATAATGCCACTAAGACGCAAGGGAGTGAAAGAGAATTAAAAGACTTTAGCAGGAACCGGAAAAGCAATCATAAACAGAAAACAAGGGATAAACCTCTACTCCTGTTCAATAGACGAGAAAGGATGGTGAACCCAGCAATAATCGAACCTACCTACCCCTATTAGCGTCTATCTCTTGTCCAATGGTATACAGGTGTATATGCGCAGTTTCCTCTCTTCTGCTGACCTTTAACGCCAGTACCTGACACGTTTGAACCGGATTTGTCCCAAAACAGTTCTTCAGATGTGTCGCCATCACTGCCAACTGGCCATTTATGTGGTATATTTTCGAGTAATTTCTTTCTATTTGAAAAACTCGCGGTCCTGTTTTAAGAACTAATGTCAACAACATCAATCCAACCAAATGTATATCCTGTCACAGGAGCTTACAATACAGAAGCAGTATCGCCTGAAGAAGAGAAAGTCCCACGCAAACAAAAAAGGGTCACCTAACGAGAGTATAAACCCGATGTTTAGCTTCCTGAGATAAGTATAATTCAGACCTCTGTCTACAGGACAGTGTTATCCTTTAGGTCTAGTGCAATACAGACTTGTGTCTACAGGACAGGGTTATCCTTTAGGTCTAGTGCAATACAGAGCTCTGTCTACAGGTCAGGGTTATCCTTTAGGTCTAGTGCAATAGAGACTTCTGTCTACAGGACAGAGTTATCCTTTAGGTCTAGTGCAATAGAGACTTCTGTCTACAGGACAGGGTTATCCTTTAGGTCTAGTGCAATAGAGACTTCTGTCTACAGGACAGGGTTATCCTTTAGGTCTAGTGCAATAGAGACTTCTGTCTACAGGACAGGGTTATCCTTTAGGTCTAGTGCAATAGAGACTTCTGTCTACAGGTCAGGGTTATCCTTTGGGTCTAGTGCAATAGAGACTTCTGTCTACAGGACAGGGTTATCCTTTAGGTCTAGTGCAATAGAGACTTCTGTCTACAGGACAGAGTTATCCTTTAGGTCTAGTGCAATAGAGACTTCTGTCTACAGGACAGGGTTATCCTTTAGGTCTAGTGCAATAGAGACTTCTGTCTACAGGACAGAGTTATCCTTTAGGTCTAGTGCAATAGAGACTTCTGTCTACAGGACAGGGTTATCCTATTTAGGTCTAGTTATGCAATAGAGACTTCTGTCTACAGGACAGGGTTATCCTTTAGGTCTAGTGCAATAGAGACTTCTGTCTACAGGACAGGGTTATCCTTTAG
The DNA here is from genome assembly GCA_903632075.3 of Acanthosepion pharaonis. Lineage (NCBI taxonomy): Eukaryota > Metazoa > Mollusca > Cephalopoda > Sepiida > Sepiidae > Acanthosepion > Acanthosepion pharaonis. Next base: position 149,745 of record CAHIKZ030002264.1, read on the forward strand.
GTCTAGTGCAATAGAGACTTCTGTCTACAGGACAGGGTTATCCTTTAGGTCTAGTGCAATAGAGACTTCTGTCTACAGGTCAGGGTTATCCTTTAGGTCTAGTGCAATAGAGACTTCTGTCTACAGGACAGGGTTATCCTTTAGGTCTAGTGCAATAGAGACTTCTGTCTACAGGACAGGGTTATCCTTTAGGTCTAGTGCAATAGAGACTTCTGTCTACAGGACAGAGTTATCCTTTAGGTCTAGTGCAATAGAGACTTCTGTCTACAGGACAGGGTTATCCTTTAGGTCTAGTGCAATAGAGACTTCTGTCTACAGGTCAGGGTTATCCTTTGGGTCTAGTGCAATAGAGACTTCTGTCTACAGGACAGGGTTATCCTTTAGGTCTAGTGAAAATAGAGACTTCTGTCTACAGGACAGAGTTATCCTTTAGGTCTAGTGCAATAGAGACTTCTGTCTACAGGACAGGGTTATCCTTTAGGTCTAGTGCAATAGAGACTTCTGTCTACAGGACAGGGTTATCCTTTAGGTCTAGTGCAATAGAGACTTCTGTCTACAGGACAGGGTTATCCTTTAGGTCTAGTGCAATAGAGACTTCTGTCTACAGGACAGAGTTATCCTTTAGGTCTAGTGCAATAGAGACTTCTGTCTACAGGACAGGGTTATCCTTTAGGTCTAGTGCAATAGAGACTTCTGTCTACAGGACAGGGTTATCCTTTAGGTCTAGTGCAATAGAGACTTCTGTCTACAGGACAGGGTTATCCTTTAGGTCTAGTGCAATAGAGACTTCTGTCTACAGGACAGGGTTATCCTTTAGGTCTAGTGCAATACAGACCTCTGTCTAAAGGACAGGGTTATCCTTTAATTCTAGTGCAATACAGACCTCTGTCTACAGGACAGGGTTATCCTTTAGGTCAGTATAGGCTGGAGCCTAGGGTCTATCAAGCTTTTAGAAAGAAGTGATATGAATATGACAAACTCATATTTATTTGACATTGTAGGAAGCAAAGCTAGGACAAAAATGTTTGTCATTGTGTTTCAAGTAGATAAAATGATATTACTTCAGAATGTTTAAATATTGGAAATGTTTATAAAGCAGTGATTTTAATTTTCTAGGTGTTATAACTTGTGAATAGTTTCATAAACTAAAATGATATCAATAATAAAAGCCCATTTTTTTATTGTTTTATTGTTATATATAATGCTGGTTATAAAATATGTTTTTTATTTTTTTAATTTTTTTAAAATACTGTTGTGCTGAAATACGTGCTAATTTGCTTTGCAATAAATAGTAAAATAATGGTATTTCTTGAAGAATCTTTCATTGACAAGCAAAAGATAACTATTTTAGTTTATTTAACCCTTTGACCCCTGCGTCCCTGAAAAATTTTAACCTTTTAGTCTTAAATCCTGAGCCAAAATTCTCAAATAATTGGTATGTAATGTTTTACGGTAGATATAAAAATAGCTACAAGTTTTTACCCACAGTTTAACCGATAGCTGGGCATTACGTCATTTTTCTCTACCATTGTTCAACCGGTGGTGTGGGCATTACGTCATTTTTCTCTATCTCCGGTAAATCGGTGGTCAAGGCGAAAAGGGTTAAAGAATTTGCAATAAGTTTACTTCAAGTTATGTAAATATCGCTAAAATATATCACGAGTAAAAAAAATATTCAAGACGGGTGCAGGCGAGTTAGAAGGTGACTCCGTCTAAGGCGGGCATACTTTAATTAGTCTAGAACACCCTAAAGGTTATAATCTAATCTTAACCGTCTACCATTTTGAATTTAGCATTAACGAGACCTATGTCTCCTTTATTTTATTCTAGCGTAAACTGGGTCTAGGTCTGCCTTTTTAAGCTTAGTATAAATCAGACCTATGTTTGCCTTTTTGAAGTTGAACCAATACCTACCTTATTGATTTTGGTGTAAAACAGACTTAAGTCTATCCTTTTGAGTTTAGTGCAAATTGAACCTATGCTTGCCTTATTGATTTTGGTGTAAATCAAACTCAAGTCCATCCTTTTGACTTTAGTGCAAACTGAACCTATGTTTGCCTTATTGTTTCTGGTGTAAATCAGACTTAAGTCTGACTCACACTCTAAAAATGGTTCCTTGCTTTGGGCATCTATTGGAACTCAAATTGATTTCTGACTTCAAGTGGAACTCATGTCGACAATCCATCGCTAAAGATGCTGGAAAATGTTCGGTTCTTTTTTGCCGCTGCAGAAAATCTCTGACTCCTCCTGACATGACCTATCTTTACAAGATTCAGATGTAGGTGATCTATTGTTTTCCACACTACAACTCGTTTCCCCACAAGCGAAACATCGCAAACCCATCGTTACTATGTCGCTACTTGCTATCATGGCAAATGTTCAGACGAACTACAGATTAGTTTACCAATCTAAACCTGCCATGCCACGTACACAGAGTCGAATAATTTTCATCTCCTTCTTAATTCATTGGTAAGAAGAAAGATGGCCTCTTCCCAAGGGCCACAGCTTTGTGGAACAGACACCTGGGAGGACGCTTTCCCGATCGCTACAATCATAATTTCTTCAAGTCTGGGGTTGACCGTTATTTATCCGACATATCATCATAATCTGCACTTCTTACCTCTTCATCTTATAGCTATAAAACATCCTTATTTGATAACCTTCTACCTTGAGTGGCTTTTGGGGGTTATATTTGGTGAACAATAGCGTAAAAATTAATATTTCTTTTATAAGTATCATATAATAATTGTACCTGTCCCCACCTTCGTCCGTTCCTTAGTTAGTTCGCACGATCATTAAGTCCTGCCAATACAACATAAATAATGGACTATTCTGTTTTTATCCTGTAGAAAGAGAGGAAAAGAGACTACTTGGTTTCAGTGAGAAAGAAAGAAAGAAAGAAAGAAAGAAAGAAAGAAAGAAAGAAAAGAAAGAAGGGACGATAGAAGTGTTCAACGTCTCCTGCCACTACCTCATAAATAATGGACAATTCCGTTTTGATTGCGTGGGAAAACGAAACACATATCAGAGACGCTACTTGTTTTCAGTGAGAAAATAAATGAATAAAAGTAAGAAAGTAGATAGAAATGTTTAACGTCTGTTTCAGTGAAATGGAAAAAGTACCCCTTTACTTCTTTATTACAATATTTTTGTCAAAGTTGTTAAACTCAAATATTTGTGGTGGTTCAGTTTATTATTTAATGACAATATAAAAAAAATCACCCACGTCTTGTAGACTCTTATATTAATACTAATTTCAGTCAGTTAAGTGCCATGCGTGATACACGCTTGGGCGATTTCTTTCGATACATGACTGACAAGGTAGAATGATTTTTCCCGCAGTAGGTTGCCATTTCTTTCTGTGGAAAACTGGTTGCCAACCAAGGCTAAAGAACCCAGTCTGTCCTGCTATTTAACCCATATCTGGGGGAAAAGAGATGGACTCATTCCTTTTGCAAGGGTATTTGTGCGTAAGTGAATCTAATGAACTCGAGTGAGATTCGAACACGGCTCTCCGAGTTCATATTCCGAGCTGGTATCCATTTCACCACAACGAACATACCTATGTCATATGCCTGTGGAAACGCGGTGGTGTAATTGAAAAATTGAAGGGCCGTTCAAATTCATTGGGAAATGTATGAATCTATCTTCCCACCCCACATCTCCAGCTATGGATAAATAGGAGAACAGACTGGGCTCTCTAGCCTTGATTGACAACCAGAAGGACAGCTCTGAATTCAAAACCCGAGGAAGTTCTTTTGGAAACTTTGTAGCACCCTATGTACACCGGTCCTCTGTATTAGGTGTTTCCTAAACGTGTGGTTGGTTCTGAACAAGCCGTCACCAGATGCGCGAGCTGATTCGGCTTTAAGAATCGTGCTCCTGGGCGAAAACGACGGGAGGGTCCTGTTTTTTTTTTTTTTTACCTATATGGTAAGTGAAGGTATATTTTCTAAACTGTTTGTTATTATACTATTTACATTATTCGGAATATCGTTTTCTCCTTTGTTGCCATATTTATCACAAGGTTTCGGCCGTTGTACGCTCCGGCCTTCTTCAGGTGGTTGGAATGTCGAACTGAACATCTGTCTCTATTTCTGAGATAAGGTATTATGTACATTATTTACATTATTCGGACTATTGTCCTCATCTTTGTCGTCATATTCATCATAACGTTTCGGCCGTTGTACGCCCCGGCTTTCTTCAGGTTGGAATGTCGAACTGAACCCTTTATTTCGCTCACTGGGGTAGACTGTTCTAGTTCCACATGCCATGTCTAATGGATGACAGCTATCGGTTATCTTCTGTTAATTCCCCTCTCCAAGTTAACCAGGTATTAAACTCACACTCTGGGTCCTGTCACTGGATCTAACTAACGCCTTTATCCACTGTGCCATGTGTCCTTGAGGACATGTGTATGATTTTCTGGGTATTATAAACCTAATGTCTTCAGCAACCATTTTTTTATCAGTACTCATATTGCAGTTTTTGCTGTTATCATTGCATATTTTTTACCAGAGCTCATATTGCAAATTTTGTACATAATACTTCATCTCAGAAATATAGACAGATACTGTTTGTTATTATTAGAAGATTTTCATATTTCACTCTTTATAATTTTTCAGTTATTAATATGTTGTTTTTTTTGGTGGGGTGGAGTGATCAATGTATTATTTGATGAGAATAAAACGGGTTTAAATACCGTTCAAACGGACGGACATTTTCGGGAGAGCATATCTATGGCTGAGCGAATTCTTTCTTTACGTATATACCCCTGTTTGATCACTTCGACGTGGAGTAATGGTCAGCGAGCTTCTTTCGCTAGATCAATTACGACTAAATAGTAAATCCTCATTGGGTACTTTACAGATTTGGACTTGTGCTACATCTAAGCTACGCTTAGAAAATCACTGGGCACTTCAACGTGATACTTCACTAGATAATTAATTTAAATTAAGATGCCGAACCCATTTAAGCCAATAATGTATGGTGTCAATTCTTTTAGAGAGGGGTTACTTAAAATCAGCCTGCCCTAAGATTATCATTAGCTAGCAAGATAGATTCGGCGAAAAGAGTTCAAATTTTAAGGAAACTTCATATAGTGATTGTTTAATTCCCTCATAATAATAATAATAACAATAACAATAATATAACAACTGTGCTTGGCCCTCCTTAGATTAGTTCCTTAGTTCACGCGACCGTTACGCCTTGCAGATACCTCATAAATAATCGACTATTCCATGTTGATCGCGTGGAAAGATAATAGACATATCCGAGACGCTATTGGGTTTCACTGAAAAAAAGAAAGAAGAAATATAGGATCGTTTAACGTCTCCTCCTAATACCTCACAAATAGTTAACTATTCCGTTTTGATTGCGTAAGAAAATAAAAGACAAATCAAAGACGCTACTTGGTTTCAGTGAGAAATTTAAAGAAAGAAGGGAAAAGAGATTTTTTTCTTAGAAAATCATTCTTTGGAAATTTCAACGTGGTGTAATGGTTAGCTAGCTTGTCTCGCTAGATCAATTAGTAGTGAGTTCGATCCTCACTGATTGCTCCATACTTTCTGCCTTGTGTCACACATAAGCTACACTTAGAAAACCGCCCTATATGTTTTGATTTGTTTTCAGTAACTATCTATCTCGCGTTTTGGTGTCATTGTCTCTCGATCTTTTATTTTAGATTTTCTGCTTTAAGGTTCGTTTATTTCTGTTATGTTTTGGGGGATTATTTTATCCTTTTTTTTCACTTTGTTTCTCTTTTCTTTATTTAGTGTTTTGCTTATATTTCTCAGAACGAGGCAAAGCTTTCACTCTTGACTTCCGCCATCTTCTTTTTTGTTGTTGCTTGTTTACATTCTTGAACACTCAACACGTTATTCGTTATTAGAAATACGTACCCTTTTGATAGCATCAAGTAAAGAGACAGATACCCAAAGGACCGTGAACTGAAGATATAGCTACCGAAAGTCAAACAAGAGAATATAGAACGATAAAAAAAAATGAAAGGAAAAAAAAAGAAAAATTCAAAAGAAAAGAAATTCAAGAGAAAAAACCTGAAAGAATAAAAGAAAATTCAAAATAAAAATCATCATCATCATCATCATCATCATCATCATCATCATCATCATCATCAACAACAACAACAACGACTGTAACAACAAACCCATGATTGGACATGACGTCATTCCTATGTCATCATCCCAGAGTCGGACGCATGCGCGTGTCTGTACGCTTGCCTTCTTGTTAAGTAATCTAGCCACAACGTATTGAGTTAAGAAAGATTGCGCAGACGTATATGCACGTTATCAGTGATAAGTTTTTTTTTTATTTAACTATTTTTTTTTAACAATGAATAAATTTATTGAAACAAAACAAGTTCTGTTGACCACTGATGACAATTCCAGAACAACGTAACTATAAACAATTCTTTTCTATCCTCTGCCAGCCGCAATGATGGAGAAAGCATGACCTCGAATCATCGCCAGTGAGACACACTGCAAGTGCCACTCCGTTTCGCGAAGCTCGACCCTTAATCGAGACGCAATCACGCCAATCCTCCGAAGGAACGCCATCGAACGAGGGTCAGTAACCCCTGAAGTCTCCACTGCCACAGAAGTAAAAAAAAAATCTATCAACGATGGATCCCGGCTCAACCGCGGAACTGATCAAATTACCGGCCAAAAATGTATTCGCACAGTGATAAATGGTGCGAAATTATTGATGAGATCAATCTTGACGTCATCATCATCAACAGCAACAGTCCGATGGCCGGCTGTGGTTGTAGGCTCTCTGTACCGTTGATTACCTGGTTAACCCCCACTATACGTCTCGGTTGCATGCTAATGCCCGAGTCTATCTGAAGGTTCTTCTGATAAGTCCATTCAATTATGTTGTCAGACTATTTCCCCTTCTGTATGTCTCTTCTTCTTTTCTTGGTGGTGGTACCTTGTAGGGTAACAGTGGAAAAATTGTTGGCTCTTATGACATATGCATTTGTTATACGGAAACACACCTATTCTATTGTTAACAGACTCTCCCACCTATTATAAGTAGTAGTAGTAGTAGTAGCAGTCGCCAGGGAGCTCAGTGAGTTGGTTGAGTCAGTCGATGTCGGACATTAAAGTATCAACCACCACAACTAGATTGCTGCGTCATTAACTATTATTTCAAGTTGCTAACGTTTTGTACGTCGAACCTTTTTTAGAACCGACAGTGAAATACAAGCCTCCACTGTGAAAACTACTCTACAACACATTGGCGACGAGGGATTCGGATTCATACGGAGGAAGAAAACCTTTTCGTACCCTACAACAGCATTATAATAGGATTGTATTGTTTGCGTATTTTTTCTTTCGAGGGACAATTTGTGGTTATAATATCTTTCTTTACTTTCTTTTTTCTGTGGGCATCTACCTCTTTTGGGGGAAACTCCTAGAGTCCCTAATCAGCTGCTGAATTGGTTAATCATTTCTCATCGCAGGACATTTTCTCAGACAAGCAACATGGCTTCCGTTTCTCCAGGTCAACTGCTGATGTACTGACGATATTTACGGAAAGAGTCTACATGCTCTAGATAAAACAAACAAAAAAACAAAAACACAGTGAAACCCGGGCTGTAGCATTGGACATCTAGAAATTCTTTGGCGGGCTCTGGCATACAGGTCTTCTCCACAAGCTGAAAAGTTACGGTATCTCCAGACACTTTGGAACTGACCTAGTTTTTCATCTCAAATCGTGAAATGAGAGTTAATCTGAACGGCCACTCGTCTAGATCCTTTCGTACTAATGCAGGTGTCCCCCCTCAACCCCGGGGGCTCCATACTTGGTCCTACTCTATTTTTAATTTTTATTAATAACCTTCTGGTTACATCAGTTCTCAATGTATCTACTCAGACGGCACAACAATTTACTCGTACCTCGATAGTAAGGCCTATCAGTCTAATAAGGTCAAAATGGCAGCCGATGTCCAAGACGACCTCTATGAGAGGGGAAAAAAGATGGCTTGTTAATTTTAACACCTCTAAAACTAAACTTTTCTCCATTAATCATTTGAGAGACCCCTCTCTGCCTTCCATCAGTATGGCTGATGCTATCATCCAGGAAAGTGACTCATTGCATCTCCTTGGGTTTATGTTCTCTGTTGATATGAAATGGAAAGATGATATTGAATCTATTGCTAAGTCAGCTGTTAAGAAAGTCATGTTGGATGAGATAGTTTTTCTGGACACTTTGTTTGAACTGATCGAGTCTTTCCTATCAAATCGTGAAATGAGAGTTATCCTAAATGGCCACTCATCTAGATCCTTTCATACTAACACGGATGTCTCTAGGGTTCCATTTCTGGTCCTACTCTATTTTTAATTTTCATTAATGACTTTCCTGGTAAGATCAACTCTCAACTTGCTTATCTATGCTGATGACACAACAATTTACTCCTCTCTCAGTAGTAATGCTTATCAGTCTGACAAGGTCAAAATGGCAGCCGATGTCCAAAACAATTTGGGAGGAAGGAAGATGGCTTGTTAATTTTAATACCTTCAAAACTAAACTTCTCTCCATTAATCATCTGAGATAACCCTCTCTGCCTCCCATCAGTATGGTTGATGCTATCATCCAGGAAAGTGACTCATTGCATCTTCTCGGGTTTATGTCCTCTGCTGATATGAAGTTGAAAGATGATATTGAATCTATTGCTAGGTTAGCTACTAAGAAAGTCTGTTCACTATGTCGGGTGAGACAATTTTTCTCTCCAGAATTTATCTTACATATCTATAAGTCTACCATTCGCCCATGCTTAGGATATTGCTGCCATATATGGTTCGGTGACAATCTGTGAAGAGGTTGTTCAACATTCACTGCCATATAGGAGGGCCGATATTACATAAAAGTCCAATGATCTTTTTTTCGTTTCTCATGCTTCAAGTCTCAAATTCATCTGTGCGGAGATTCTCCAGTATTCACTGCCATATAGGAGGACTGATATTACATAACAGTTCAGTACGCTTTTCTTTGTTTCTCTTGTTTCAAGTCTCAACTTCATCTGTGAGGTTGTTCAACATTCACTGCCATATAGGAAGACTGATCTTTTCTTTGTTTCTCTTGCTTCAAGTCTCAACTTCATCCGAGAGGTTGTTCAACATTCACTGCCATATAGGAGAACTGATATTATGTATTAGTTCAGAGCCTTTTCTTTTTTCTAACGAAATGTTTCTACTTCTTAATGCTTTGCTTAGATATTCGTTTCTTGAAATAAAGCTTAGAATTGGTCTTCCTGCAGCTGTCATTTACGATGCGTCCAAAGTTCAAACGCATTTGAGCATGTGGCTAGCAAGTCTACACTGTAAAAACCTAATTCCTACGTGAACTACTGCAGCTACAAGTGGTGTAGTGTGGTTGATACCCTACATTCCAAAAGAGGAGTCTATAGTATTAAAACAAGATTTTGTTTCTTGAAATAATGTCTAAACATGCACGACTATCAGTTGTCAATTAGATGTTTTAAGGCGAGAACCTGACAAACAGCATTAAAAATCTTTATTGGCGAAGTCCCACTGCAAATTCGAAACTGGTCGGATGTGAGGCTACCAGCTTTATACCATAGAAACCTATTTCCAGGCTTAGAATATTGTTTGTGTACAAAAAGTAAGCATCTGGTTATCTATTAGTCTACTGGTACTTTCTGCTACAGATGTGTCTGAAGCCAGTCTATCCCTGGCTACTGATAGTACCTCCTCCATGGGTACTTTAGTGAACAAAATCACCACGTTCAGACTCAAGATCTGGTTGGATTGGAACAATCAACCTCCGTGGACTGAAAAAAAAAAGGGTTCGGTTCGAAATTCCAAGAAATACCACCTGAAGATAGCCGGGGCGTACAACAACCGAAACGTCAAACGAAATATTGCGTATTCTTACCCCATAAATATATCAAATCTTGAAAAAGAATTTGTATATATATTTCTCTCCAGAATCTATTTATAAGTCTACCATTCGCCCATGCTTAGGATATTGCTGCCATATATGGTTCAGTGATTCTGTATTTATCTTGAGATCCTTGATTAGATCCAAAGAAGAATCTGCAATATTATTGGTCCTAACCTGGCGGCTCAGCTCCAGTCACTTTCCCACCACCGTAAAGCTGTCTCTCTTTTCTATAAATACTTTCATGGTAATTGTTTGCATGAGATCTTCTCCATGGTACCTAGACTTTATGAATTTAAGCTCAGTATGAGACTGGCGTCGAGATCTCATCAATTTACAGTTGAGCTAGTTAGAAGTAGCCGTAAGTTCTATGCTAAGAGTTTCTTCTCCTGCACTTTTCGCTTGTGCAACTCCCTTTCGGCTATATGCTTTCTAGCCAACACTAATCTGCAAAAATTTAAATGTAATATCAATCGCTATCTACTGTCCTCCTGATTACTCTTTTCTCTTTCTGTTCATCATTAATGTTTCTATTCCCAATTCTTCCACACCCTGTAACCCCTTGTGTCTTAGTGGTATAACTGTTTTGCTTGGGGTGATTCCGATGTAAAAAAAAAAAAGATGAAGGGAAAAGAGGTAAAAAGCAAGAAGAAAAAGAAAGAAAAGTGGAAAAGAGTGAAGAGCAAGGTGAAAGAGAAAGAAAAGGCGGAAAAAGAGGAAGAAGCAAGAAATAAGAAGAAAGAGAAAGGGGAAAAGATTGGAGGAAGAAAGAAGACGACGACGAAGAAGAAAGAGAGAAAAAAAAGAATATATAATACTGTCTGTTACTCTCTTTGTTATTGAACCAAGAGCGTTATAGCCCCGAGGTGTCTAAACCTTTATTCGTCTAAGCAATCCAACGATTAATGAAGATCTTGACGCAATAATAGTCCTCAGATATATCAGTGCCTGAACTTGGAGATTTTAAAATCCCTTGAGGCAAGAAAAACAAAGATTGCGACTCTGCACACACATAAAAAAAGAAACTCCCCACTCGTTTTATTTCAAAATTCCTTCTGAGAACAAAGCACATTTTTTTAAATGGTCCAAATCTGGTGTATCACCGTGTGGTAGTTCTTAGTAATTGAACATTACTTCTATGGCGTTTATCCATTCTTGCTTTTCTTCTGTGTTATGTCAATTCAAAACCTTGGCGATCGTGGCTCTCCATAATTTCCTGTCCTTTGTAGCTCTCAGTAAATTTTGCCTTTTTGTTATCTTGTCCGAAACAAATGTTTGGAGTAAAAAAATATGACACATTAAAAATAAAACCCATTAATTTTTTTAAATACTTATTTTTTATGTCGTCTGTCGTCAGTGCACTCGAGAAAACTTAACGAAGAAGATGAAGGCAATCATGGTACTCGATGGCTTCTTTTCTTTTTTAATATATGTAAACAATACATTGCCATGATTGTTAATAGAAATGGCAGCGAAGTTATGAATATTTACGCATCTAAGTGCCATGGCTCTCCTCGGCTTCCATATCTGTAAACTTTCTATGACTGTTCTTTTTCTTTGGATCAAGATTAACTCAAACCAAATGTTGCATCGCCACAGAGCGGCAGGTAAGGACTAACAGAAGTGGAAAAATTCGCAGTGTTGTTATAATTCTAATGGACATAAGATGAGGGAACAGTTTCCTGTTGTTATAATGTAATAAGCTGATCCCCCAAATAATATATATTAATATAATACAGTGTAACCCGGATATAAGAGGGTTGTCGGGACCGGAGAAGAAGTCTCTTATATCCGGGTTTCTCTTATATCCGGGTTTCTCTTATATCCGGGTTACACTGTACAGTGTAACCTGGATATAAGAGAGTTTTCGGGACCAAAAATCTCTTATATCCGGGTTTGGTCTATTTAAAAATACATTAACACAGGCTCTAATTTGGGAGATAGAGAAAATCTCTTATATCCGGGTTTCTCTTATATCCGGGTCTCTTATATCCGGGTTAAACTGTAATTGGAAAACATATACTCAAATGTTAAAAAATGTGGAAGCCTAATAAAAGTAATGCTTAAGTAGTATTAGTATGAGATTCTTGTACACATAAAATGAGGGATCATTTTCCTATTGTTTTTAAGTTATGAACTGGCCCCTCCCGTCAGAAATACTACATATTAATATAATAGGAAAACATATAGTCAAATGTTCACGGGTGAAAGCCAAATACCAATAATAGGTAAAGTAGCATTAATTTGATTCTACTGGACATAAAATGGGGGATCAATTTTCTATTATTTTCCGTAATAAAGCGATCCCCCGAAATACTACATAATAATATAATGATTTGGAAAATATATTTAAAGATTAACATGTGAAATCCTAATACGTGTAAATGATGGAAACAAAAAGGAAACTTATACTTAACATTAGGAAGAGACATTGAAATTTCTAGGGCGCATAATGAGAAAAGAGGGCTTTTGGAAAATCTGATAAAAAAGGACAGATTTGTCCTGTCAAAAAAGGTTGGTTGGTTGGTTGGGTTTTATGGTATATCAACCACTGTAGGTCATTTAATCAATTGTTAATAGAAAAAAATATATATATATATATATATATATATATATATATATTTTTTATATATATTCCAAAATATATAGTAATCTTAAACGTATAGCTGGCAACATTATTTTTCTGAAAACATTATCTGAGACCTTGCTGTTGGACGTAGTTTATCGCCATACCCAGGACGCGGATGTAGTTTATCGTCATACCCAGGACGTGGGTAAGATCTGGAAAAAACTAGGAGTTCACTATTTGCCCATAGCTGGGACCCTAACAAGTGCTACCACCTCGGGTCAGGGCGGACCTGGGAACACCAGCAATTAAGAGGTGGTTCCACGCTCCTCAAAATCTTCTGATCAGAGGCCTTGCTGTTGGATGCAGTTTAATGTCATACACAGGACGATGAAGGCAAAAGGGTTAAAGGAAAACAACACATAACATATTTAGTGAGATTGATTAAATGTATGAGGAAACATGGTTTCGGAGAAATAACAAAAAAGACTATATTTATTAAGAACAGGAAGTTGGGGAGAACCATGATCGCTTACCACCAGAAGGGACACGGCACATAAAGAAGTATTAATATGATTCTACTGGAATTGGGGGGCAGTTTTTCTGCTGTTATAAAGTAATAAACCGATCCCCCTGAATTAATACGTATTAATATAATGGTTGGAAAAATGCTAATATTTGTACAGTAAGGACTTAACACAATATGCCGTCATTTTTTAATATCATCTGTAAATTAGTAGTAGAAGTAATAATAATAGTAATAGTAGTAGTAGTAGTAGTAGTAATAATAATAATAATGCGTCATCTTGATAAAGGTAGAATAGAGGGCCTGCAGAACCGAATGGGAGTGATTCTAACCAAAGACCACAACAACTAAATGAACTGGGAGTCTCTCAAGGAGGCTAAAGCCCTTGTCTGATTTCCTGAAGCGATCAAGATTCATAAGCCCAGCTTTCCGGTTCAATGCCGGAAGTGCCTCGAGTCAAACAGACGCAGATTAAAAAGCGCGCATGCGCATTTCGTAACACCCGTACAAACGCAGGCAGACATTCACTCGCGTTACATAAAAATACAAGCATATTCTCCCATCTACACAGTGTAACAGTCACATACACTCTCATGTACACTCCTTTAAACCGGAAGGTCCATGAAGATTATCGCAGGCATCCTGTTGTCTATAAAAATCGATTACGTTAATGCTGGCGGCGATTAATTCTTCGAATAAACAGGAAAATAGACTTTGAGTTTAATTCCGCATATAAAAAAAATGTGAATCCCATATATATATATATATATATATATATATATATATTCTATCTTTTTTACTGATAATACTAATAATAAACTGATCTTCCCGAAATGCTACATATTAATATAATGATTGGAAAAATATACTTCTCATGTGAAAACCTAATACGTGTAATGATGGAAACAAAAAGGAAACACATACTTAACATTCATTCCAACCACCTGAAGAAGGCCAGAGCGTACAATGGCCGAAACGTTGTAATAAATATGGCGACAAAGATGAGGACAATAGTCCGAATAATGTAAATAATATGAAAAATACTAATGTTATGCACTATGTGATTTTTAAATTTTATGATTTAAATCCAAGGGAGGTAACTCAGTTACTGAAATGTTTAAATATTAAAAAATTAAAAAAAAAACTATTAGTTAAAATATAAAAAAGGAGTACAAAAAATTTTCCATAATGTTCATTGTCCCAAGCGCTTTCGGCCACTTTTTTAACTATTTTCATTTGTTTTTGCTGTTGTTAGTTTTCCTTCATGTTTTGACTGTTTAAGTTGTATCTTATTTTTGTGTTGTTTTGAATAGAGACTTCGCGTGTTGAGCGCGGCAGGAATTCGAGTGGGAGTCATTCTAGTAAAAACAAACAAACAAAAAAAAAAACCCAAAAAACTTTCAACATTCCATTCCCACTGTTCAATAAGGTGGTGTTGATAGTAGGACAGAGATGTTTCATATACAGGGGCCTTAGTTATAGCGAAATGTATTCGGTAATGTGATTTATACAGAACTAGCAATATAACCCGTTTTCGACTGGGTCTTTCATTACTATGAATTTTTGACGTTCAGTTGGAGCAGTTTAAGTTTAAAATCGGCCCTAAAAAAGATTAAAGATTTTTGATTTTTCACCTTCAAGTTTGTAATTTTTTCCAACCAATTTGGACTCAAAACCGTCACTGAAGAATTATCTATCAAACAAAAAAAAAAAAAAAAGAAAAGAAAATTATCGAAATCGATGAACACTGTGGAAAAGCATAAACAACATCTGATTCACTACCTCTCTCTCTCTCTCTCTCTCACACACACACACACACATTTTGAGAATTATAGATATAGATAATATTATTGTAATAATTTAAACTATTTATTTATTTTTATTAAAGTTTTTATGAAAGATATATGTCCAAGAAAAGTTAGTAAATAGTAAAACGTTGCTAAGAGTTATAATGGACAGGAAGTAGTGGAGAGCCATTGTCACCAACAATTTGGACTCAGAATCGGCACTGAAGAATTACCTATCAAACAATCATGGAAATCGGATGAAAACTGTGGAAAAGCATGAACAACATCCGATCACACACACACACACACACACATTTTGAGAATTATAGATATACATTTTAGTGTTTTCGACCAGAATGTTTTTAAGGGTTCTTGTAAATAGAAGTTGTTTTTTTATAGCACTTTGATCTGATAAGTGACACAAGGAGGTGGTAGTATGTTTCATATCGGCAATTGATTTGTGACAAGAAATACAGTATTGTACTGTGCAGTGAAATTTATACACTATATTGGTAATCGCTAGTTTAGATTTGATGGGGTTATTTTGATTAGTGACAACAACGGTTGTGGTTTGCCATTTTCTGGAATATATAAGTTTTACATGCTTTTTGGGAATTAAAGCGGAAATATGGCGTTTAATGATTCTTCGTATAGCGAAATCATTGTTCTTATAATTATTATAAATCTGGTTGAAGTAAAAATTATATTGTTTGGTATTTTTATTACTAGTGTACACACACACACACACACATATATATATATAGTGTGTGATGGTAATCTGTCGTCTAAATTACGCAAAAATGAAAATAACACCGACATCTCATTTTAACAGATATATTTACTAAAATTACACAAAAATATCTTCAAATACTGTTATACCGGAACATACCTATTCTATTGTTAATAGACTCTCCTACCGATAATAAGTAGCAGTAGTAGCAGTCGCCAGGGGGCTGGAGTGAGTTGGTGAGTCAGTCGATGTCGGACATTAAAGTATCAACCACCACAACTAGATTGCTGCGTCATTAACTATTATATTAAGTTCCTAACGTTTTGTACGTCGAACCTATTTAGGACCGACTTAGTGAAAATACAAGCCTCCACTGTAAAAACTACTCTACAACAAATACTAAAGAGGAAATGTATTTAATAAAATCGCCATTATCTTCAACCACAACCTTCAGACGAATTCAAGACTACTGCGTCTCTTCTGGACGATCTCCTTGTTTAATTTCGTGAATGCTGCCATAATCATTGCTTTCAGTTCATCTTTCGTGCTACAAGGAGTTTTGTTGGTCTCTCGTTCAACTGCGCCCCATTCATAATAATCAAGGGGTTTGTAGGTTAGGGAGTTAGGTACCCAGATGTAAGCGGTCATATGGCCGCAGAAATTGTCTGACAGTCAAAAATCTATGTTCTCTTGTTTTAAATGGTAAAGAGTTTTATTGCCAGACATAAAGTCTTCCAGCTGAACCCTCTTGACCAGCAAAACATTTTTGAAAACATGTTTTTGATTTAGGCCTCTGAAAAAAGTCTGAGGCCCAGTGAGAATTTGAGTGAAAATAACGTCACTAGCAATACATTTTGGTCAATCTAGACACTATGATGTTGACTAGATATATCAAAAAACTCTTCCGATAACTTGCACAGTAAAAAAATTATTATTATTATTATTATTTTTGAAAAATTATTATTTTTTTGGAATACATTTTTGAGGAAAAAAAAACATTTTGAAATAAAAATATTGGAGCTTCCGGACGAATGCCAAGCAGTACAGCATTCGTTTCCAAATTTCTGACGGAATGACAAAATGTCATGGCGCTCTTTGTCTTTCAGACATTAAATAAATTTTTGACCCTACTATACTGTGCAGTCGACAAAATCAAAACAAACAACGCGCATGTTCGAAATTAAAAATATAAAATGGCGACAATTTACCCATCGCACCCTTTATATATATATATATATATATATATATATAGACAGAGAGAGAGAGAGAGAGAGAGAGGGAGAGGGGGAGGAGAAACGGAAAGTGAGAGAAGAGATTAACGAGTGGGAGGTAAGATGAATAGATGAAAGAAAAAAAAAAAGATAGAGAGAAAGAAAGACAAGTAATGGGTCATAAAAACCAGACGTGAAAACGGTGTCATAAACCTAAATGATGCATGAAATTGAATCAAAGCTAGAAAAAAAAGCTTAAAGAAAGAAAAAAATATCAATAAATGAAGGGAAGAAAAAGAAAAATAAATATAAGAAAAAAAAGCATTTATTTAAAAAAAAAAGAAAGTTTTGAAAACAAAACAAAAAAAAAAAAACAACGAAGTGTAACAAAACGAAATACCACTCGCCTGGATCAGCGGAATTTCTTTTCCTTAAAATGTTCCTAATAATTGTTTTCGCTGGTTGTTGAAATCAACATTATCAAAAATAAATCATCATCATTTAAGAAATCAAAAAATAATAATAATGGAACAGGATGTTAGGAATTACATGTTGACGATTGTTGTTGCATTTGTTGTTGTTGTTGTTCTTCTTCTTCTTCTTCTTCTTCTTCTTCTTCTTCTTCTTCTTCTTTTCTTTCTTTCTTTCTTTGAATTTCTGTTGTATACACATTTAGTTAAACAATAAAACCTGAACCTAAGTCCAGTCTAGGTCAGAAATAAATTAATGACATCTACTGATCATTTAAAGCTCAAAAAAACAACAACAAACAAAAAAAGAACAAAAAAAACCTTCACGAATCAGAAGTGACATTTTTACATAGATAAAGCTCTTCGTAATGCGTGAGCTGTACATGTGAGTACAATTTTTGATTTCTTTAACGCATAGGCTACCCGGAATTCCTCATTGTTATTAATATTATTTTTAATAAATTATTTGTTGGAAAAAACCAATTAAAACAAATTATTATTATTATTATTTCCTTTTTTCTGTTGTGTAACATTTCCTTCCGGGTCCTAACCAGAGACCTAAGGTCTCAGCATCTTCATGATATCTTAGATCATGTTTTTTATAACCCCTCCCCCATGCAAAAAACTAAAAAACCTAAAATTTGGCTCAAAATATTTTACACAAATAAAGCTTTATTTGTTTGTGATATCTATACTTGTAAGTACAATCTTTGCATTTTGTTAAGGCATGGGCTGTATTTTATTCCTTCAGCGAGTCTACCGGACCCTTTCTCCGTTTCAATCCATGTGCTCCAGCTTACAACTGGAATTATTGCTGTCCTCTTGTGAAACATTTTGAGATTTTCGCTTTAAGATCCATGTATTTGGATTGTTTTTTTTTTATTTGAATATCGTCATATATTCATTACATTGTTCATCTAAAAAAATATGTCAATAAAAACACATTCTGTTCTTGGAGTCTTTGATCACAATGTCTGGAAATTAGATTTGATTCTTTCTCTGTGTGTATTGTAATATCCCCCAAAAATTGTTACAAGTCTTATCTCTGTAACCGAATTTGATTGATGTTCATACCCGTTGAAATTTTTCCTTCCCGTAAAAGTTGTATATTTTCCAGTGGAGATAATCACCCAGGTCATTCGATTGAGGAGTTTTATATTCAGTTGATGCTAACACTGCAACCTGATCCAAGATGGCCTCATTTCTGGATATTTATCATAGAAGCTGCATTTTGAGATCATGAACAATTTTTCAGTGTTTGTGCTTTAGTAATTTCTAGAGGACAGCATCCAATTGGTATGTACAGCAAGAATAAAACTTTCGGTTTCAACTTTGAACCCAGCACTACGTAAGTATTGTTATTATTATTATTATTATTATTATTATTATTATTATTATTATTAATTTTTCTTTCTCCAAAAGTTTTTCCGTCTTCAACCAGAGATCTTGCATTATGGGTGTTTTCCATCAAGTCGTACGATTTGTTTTTTTTTAACCATTTCATCCAAAGCAAGGCAACACAGTTACTAAGACACAGGGGCTTACTGGGTGTGAAATAATATAAGAAAAACATTCTTAAGGAGCGAGAACAATAGAAGAACAGAAATTAAGAATGCTGAAGATAGCAATTGAGACTATTTAAATTTTTTGAAGATCGAAGTTGGCCAAACGAGAGTTTCCCAAGAGAGAAGCGTGAGAGAAGAAACTGTTAACATAGAACTTACGGTTACATCTAGGCTACTGAAATGTAAAATGATGACTTAAACAAAAACCACCTTTTGTAGAATTATTATTATTATTATTATTATTATTATTATTTGTGCATGTTATGTTTCCTTCTTTGTATCCTGTAGAGCCAGGTCCAAACTATGATTCTTAGACCCTGTAGGAGAATTGCCATTTAATTGTTAGTTTTTTCTTCCTTATTATTTTTATACCGAAAAATTCCTTAAAGCATTTCCTTAAACAGTTCCTTAATATATAAATAATGAATTCTAATACTCTAATGAATACTAAACAATTTCTTGGTATATATTATTATAAATATTAGTATTATTATTTGTGTATGTTATATTTCCTGCTTTGTATCCTGTAGAGAGGGATCCAAACTATGGTCCGTAGGCTCTCTAGGATAAGTGTCATTCAATTGGTAGCACTTTTCTTAGTATATGGGATGTTTCTTGAAGGGCGATCATCTGGGCAACTTGTATGTTGATGTGACCTGGGACACTGTTAGTAAAATTGTCCATTCCTTTTCTCACGAGGCCCAGAGCTCCGATTACTATTGGTACAGTCCCAGTCTTCATTACCCACATCCTTTTAATCGCCATCTCCAGGTCCTTGTATTTGGACAATTTCTTGATTATTATTATTATTTTTTTATTTTATTTTCTTTGATTTCTGGCGTTTACACATTTCTTTCCGGGTCCCACCCAGGAACCTAAGGTTAGAAATGGCATCATGACACTTTCCACTGACAAAAAAAAAAAAAGAAAAAAAAAAAAATTACATAGATAAAGCCCTTCGTAAAGTGTGGGCTGTGGGGTAGACGATACTAAGTTTTAACTTAGTATAAGTCTATTTTTATTATTATTATTATTTGTGCATGTTATGTTTCCTTCTTTGTATCCTGTAGAGCCGGGTCCAAAATATGGTCCTTAGGCCCTTTAGGAGAACTGACATTTAATTGGTAGCACTTTTATTAGTATATGGGAGGATCCTAGTAAAGCGATTTATTATTATTATTATTATTATTATTATTATTATTATTATTATTATTATTAATATTCACCTCTGCCTTTTCCTTCTTCTTTATCCTCATCTTCTTCATTTTCTACTTCTCCATCCTATTCACCATCATCTTCTTCTTCCCATTATTATTATTATTATTATTATTATTATTATTATTCCCCCTCTGCCTTTTCCTTCTTCTTTATCTTCATCTTCTTCATTTTCTACTTCAACATCCTATTCACCATCATCTTCTTCTTCCCATTATTATTATTATTATTATTATTATTATTATTCCCCCTCTGCCTTTTCCTTCTTCTTTATCCTCATCTTCTTCATTTTCTACTTCTCCATCCTATTCACCATCATCTTCTTCCCATTATTATTATTATTATTATTCACCTCTGCCTTTTCCTTCTTCTTTATCCTCATCTTCTTCATTTTCTACTTCTCCATCCTATTCACCATCATCTTCTTCTTCCCATTATTATTATTATTATTATTATTATTATTATTATTCCCCTCTGCCTTTTCCTTCTTCTTTGTCCTCATCTTCTTCATTTTCTACTTCTCCATCCTATTCACCATCATCTTCTTCTTCCCATTATTATTATTATTATTATTATTATTATTATTATTATTATTATTATCTGTTTTCTCTTTTCTTGTTGGCAATAATTTCGGCTTCATTCTCAACTGCCTTTTTTTTACCTCGTTGAGTTACAATATATTTCAATGCATTTTCTTTTGTTTATTTCCAGATTATGTTTGCGTGCTGTAAAACTTAATAATACAACGCGTACACACACACACACACACACACACACACACACACACACACACACACACACACACACACACACACACACACACACACGCACGCGCGCGCGCATGAAAGACATAAAAAAAAAACAAAAGATGCAGCCAGATAAAAGACATGCACGCATAAAAGACACGCCTGTACAAGTTTAAAAACTGATTGTATATGAGGGCAACCTTGTGCCTGCCTTGTGTCTGAGGTACTTACGTATTTTCTAGACAACCTGTTTTGGGGTTTAGGTAAAGAGCTTGGAATCTGAATGCTGATTTTCTCGGCATAGAGGAAGATTGGTTTGAACTCAGCGGAAGATAATCTTCATATTTGATCTCGTTTCCACATCAAAACAAAACTTATTTATCAAAATAATTTCATACTTCTTTTCTTCTTTGCGCGCCCCTTTCTTTATTTTGCTCTGTCTATCTCTCTCTCTTTTTTATACGCTTACCTTTCTGTCTTTCTTCCTTTTACCTTGCTCCTTTTTATCTTTTGCATTCATGTCTTTTCTTTCTACTGCTGTCGAAGCTTCTTTCTTTCTTTCTTTCTTTCTTTCTTTTACCAAGTTTCTTTCTCCTAATGTCTTAACTTCTTCCTTTTTAAATTTTTTATTCATTTTTTCTATTAATGTCTAATCTTTCTTTCTACAGCCTAAGTTTCTTGCATTCTTTCGTTTTCGTTTTTACTTTCTAATAATGTCTTCTTTTCTTTCTTTTTACTACTGTCTAAACTTCTTTCTTTCTTTCTTTCTTTCTTTCTTTGTACTAATGTATTATCTTTCTTTCTTTCTTTCTTTCTTTCTTTCTTTCTTTCTTTCTGTTATTCTTCTAGGTTTCTTCCTACTAATATCTTAGCTTCGTTCTTATATTATTCCATAAGATTTCTTTCTTTTTATTATCTCTCTCTCTGTCTATACCTGGCTTGTCATATCTATCTATCTATCTATCTATCTATCTATCTATCTATCTATCTATCTATCTATCTATCTATCTATCTATCCCAGTCTGTTCCTTTCTATCTATCTATCTATCTATCTATCTATCTATCTATCTATCTATCTATCTATCTATCCTATCTGTTCCAGTCTGTATCTTTCTATCTATCTATCTATCTATCTATCTATCTATCTATCTATCTATCTATCTATCTATCTATCCCAGTCTGTTCCTTTCTATCTATCTATCTATCTATCTATCTATCTATCTATCTATCTATCTATCTATCTATCTATCTATCTATCCCAGTCTGTTCCTTTCTATCTATCTATCTATCTATCTATCTATCTATCTATCTATCTATCTATCTATCTATCCCAGTCTGTTCCTATCTATCTATCTATCTATCTCTCTATCTATCTATCCCAGTATGTTCCTTTTCTGTTCTATCTATCTATCTATCTATCTATCTATCTATCTATCTATCTATCTATCTATCTATCTATCTATCTATCCCAGTCTGTTCCTTTCTATCTATCTATCTATCTATCTATCTATCTATCTATCTATCTATCCCAGTGTGTTCTTATCTATCTATCTATCTATCTATCTATCTATCTATCTATCTATCTATCTATCTATCTATCTATCTATTAATGTCTTAGCTTCTTTCCATCTTTTTCTTCATTTGTTTCATACTTTCTATCTCTTATTGTCTAATTCTTTCTTTTTACTAATGTATTAGATTTTTTCTTCTTATTTACTTTGTTTCATTCTTTCTTTCTCTCACTCTCTAATCTTTCTTTCTTTCTACTAATGTCTTAGTTTCTTTCCTTTTATTTAATTTTTTCATTCTTTCTTTCTATTATGCTCTAATCTTTCGTTCTTTATGTCTCCTTACTAATGTAACTTATTTCTTTTTGTTTAGTTTGTTTCAATCTATCTTTCTTTGTATGTTTTCTATTATCTTTAATAAATATTATTAATTTTCTGTCCTTTCATGATTTATATTTATTTTTACAATTTTGCTTTTATTCTTTGTTTTTTTTTTCCCATTTTTCTTTTTTTTACCACGTTTATTTTTCCCATTGCCACTTCTCTTTTTCTTCATCAATTCTTACATTTCTTTTTGCCTCCTGTTTTCTGTTTTTTTTTTTCTTTCTCTACAGGTCAACTGTTTCTCTTACCTCGCGGTCTGTTTCCAAACCTCCGCATCCTTTTCAGATTCTTTTGTAGGAAATTTCTAGTCTTTTTTTTTCTTCTTCTTCTTTTTTTTTTTTTTTCAAGATGTCTGAAGCCACCAAAAACTAAAACGCCGTAATGCACAGACGCAGGCAATAAATAATCATCTTTTTCCCTCAATTCTCCTCGCGGCATTGAATAGAAACGATTTTAAATGTAGATTCCATAGCCTCCCGGAAACACAATGTTTTTCCGGCAATTTTCGCAACTATATTATGATTGTTGTTGCTTTTAAATATACCTTTTTTTTTTATTATTTTTTTTGCTTCACACATCGAAACTCCTCTGGTGAGTATCACTGGGGCTACTGTGTACATTAAATCTCCTTAGAGAGCCAATACTTTTCTCAGTAGGGTTGGAGATCGTATCAATTTTTTTTTCATCATCCTTGGGGTTTCTAATAGTTCTGCGTTTTTTTTTATACTGAGAAACTTATACAATTTTCCAGATGTTACGATAACAAATACTTTATTGAAAAAGTACTTTCTGTAGACCTAAACAAATCCGGGTATGTCGCCTGAGGCACTGTGACAAAGCTTTGTCCTTATTCCATAAATTATTTAGACTAATATTATCATTTTTGGTTTGTCGAATCCAACATTTCGACCGGCGTGTCCTCCAGCCTTCCCTGTCTTACCTAATTTTCTTTGTCCTTATTCATTGAGACAGACTAGTATCCTCATCGTCAGTCTATCCAACACATATTTCTGCCTATGTTTCCTCTAGCCTTCTTTGTGTGACTCACCTTATTTCCATGAGCCCAAAATTGCGACCGCTGGGACTCAAGCCATCATTGCGTTACTTAAACTTTTAAAATGAAGTACTGTACTTATACCATGAATTATTCTGATTATTATACACATGATTAACCGTTGAAACAAACAATTGGCCGATGTGTTCTCCATCCATCATCGTGTACTGTTCTAACACGAAGCACTGACCATTTTCTATGAATTATTCGAAACTCAGCCTTCCTTATACCATTAATCCTCAGCTTTGATCCAATAGAACCTAACATTACGGACGATCTGTCATCCAGCTTTCCTTATTCCATTAATCTTTCAGAAGAGTATCCTCAGCTTTGATCCAATCGAACCTAGCATTACCATCGATCTGTCCTCCAGCCTTCCTTATTCCATTAATGTTTCAGAAGAGTATCCTCAACTGTGATCCAATCGAACCTGACATTACGGATGATCTGTCCTCCAGCCTCTCTTATTCCATTTATTATTCAGAAGAGTACCATCAGCTTTGATCCAATAGAACCTAAGATTACGGACGATCTGTCCTCCAGTCTTCCTTATTCTATTAATTTTTCAGAAGGTTATCCTCAGCTGTGATCCAATTGAACTTAACATTACGGACGATCTGTCCTCCAGCATTCCTTATTCCATTAATGTTTCAGAACAGTATTCTCAGCTTTGATCCAATTGAACCTAACATTTTAGTCGATGTGTACTCCAACCTTTCCATTTCAATAATCATTGAGAATACTACCCGCATCATTGATCTATCGACCAAAACACTTCGGCCGACATTTCTCCCACCTTTCTTATTCCTTGAATTACTCATACTAGTATGCTATGTTTGATACGTCGAACCCAACATTTCGATCAGTTTGTCCTCCAGCCTTCCCTTTTTCATAAATGATTGAGAAAATTGTATTCATCTCCGTTTTACTTAACCTGAATCTTCTGTCGATTTGTCCTTCAACTTTCTTTATTCTATGAATTATTCATACTAGTATCCTGATATTTTATCCGTCGGATCCAGCACTTCGGCCAATGCGTTCTCCAGCCTTTCTTGTGTCATGAAGATGATACGTTGTTACCATTCCTTATTATTTAGACCGGTATGTTCATTAATGGATTCTTTTGAATAAAACTTTTCGGTCGATGTTTTTGACATTCTCGTGTTCTATTAATTTAGAGAAGGGGGCACCTCGGGGTGGTGTAATGGTTAGCAAGCTTGTCTCGCTAGAACAATTACGACTGAGTAGTGAGTTCGATCCTCACTGGGTGCCCCCATACTTGTGCCACATCTGAGCTACGCTTGGAAAATCACTATTAATTTAAAGAAGGCGAGAAGATAGAGTTTTGAGTTAATCTCTCGTTATTCCGTGAACTATTCAGAAAGGTATTATCATTGTTATTTTGATCCCTACGTTTCAGTCATTACTCTTACAAGGATTGGATGAAAATTCATAGGCCGACTATGAGGGAATGATGTTAGAGCTGTGAAATCTTGCATATATTAATTTAAACTCTTCTTATTAATAACTGCATTGTTTCTTTCCAGGTACGAGGGCAGGCTGAAAAGTTCACAGGCCAACTATGTAGGAGTGATGCTAAAGCCTTGAAATCTTTCATGCATTAATTTAAACTCTTTTTATTAATAACTGCATTGTTTCGGTGTTATGAAGAATCTGCAGAAAAAGGGTTTAGTTCCCAAGGACATATATGCGAACATGCTTGCTACATTAGAGCCCCAGTTTTATCAACAGTGCAAAAGTGGGCAGCTGAATTTAGGAGGGGAAGGGAAGGGAGCCTTGAACATGACGCAAGGTCTGGACGTTTTGCGACTAACATGACCAAGGAAAACATTGATCGTGTTCACCACATCGTGATGGATGGATGACAGCGTTTGACTATAAATCAAATGGCCAATGCTATTAGCATATCCCATGAGAATGTTGGGAATATGCTGCACAATGACTTGGCATGATGAACATTTCTGCTCGGTGGGTGCCATGTTTCCTGACACCTGATCAAAGCGATTCAGGTTGATCCCATCATGGCAAAATCTGACGTTGTTTGAGGCAAATCCAGCTGGTTTCTTTCAGCGTTTCCTAATCCAGTATCAGTGTTAGGTTCATCCCTTTGAACCTGAAACAAAAATACAGTCCATGCAGTGGAATCAACCCTCATTACCTGCTTCAAAGAAGGCCAAGGTCGGTTCATCTGCAGGAAAGCCGATGGTCTCAGATTTGCATTGTGTTTATTGGCTATCTTCTAAATGGCCATATCATCAATATATAGCACTATGACATCTTGCTGAGGCAGTTACGAAAGGCGATCAAGATTAAACGCCCAGGAAAACTGATATAAGGGGTCTTGTTTAATCAGAACAATACTCCAGCACAAGTCCTTATTTTCAATGGTGCCTGCCTGTGGCTTTGAACTGGTTCATCACCTTCCCTATTCTCCGGATTTGGGTCCATTTGACTATCATCTGTTCCCCAACATGAAAAAAAAAAACAAAAAACAAAAACAACAACAACACTTAGATAGGAACTACTATCGCAGTGATGATGACGTCATATCTACCGTTGATATTTTTTTTAACCAACAGGATGAAAGCTTTTTCACCAAGTAATGTAACCCGGATGGAAGAAGTGTGTAAACTGCAAGGGAGTGTATGCTGAAAAATAAACCCCATTTGGCCATATTCCATGAGAGTATCTTGGTCAGCCTACGAACTTTTCAGCCGACCACCGTACTATTATGTATTCCTTGAGTGGTTGTTAAATTTAAATAGATATTTTGTAACATTGTGTGCGTGAAGCAGGGGATAATAGGTTAGAGTTAAGATTTTGGATGAGTTAAAATCTAATAATAAACAGCCATTTACGTTGATGAAAACACATAGAATTTCTGAAATATGATATATTTGATAGGGTCTGTTGATACTCACAAGTCCCGGTGCGATTGACATCGGTCCGACTATCGAAAAAGAGGAAGGCGTATTTTAGTACTGTTTTATTCGTCCGTGAATTAACGAATCAGCAATTAAAGATACGGTGAAGAGTTTTCCTTGTAAAAAAAAAAAAAAAAAAAAAAGGAGTTCCTACACAAAAGATATTTCAGTAAGAATTTTTACCTCCTAGCGAACACACGCAGCCTGAAACTTACTTTCTTTCCTGGAGCCCATGCTTTTCGTCCCAAGGTCCTCGACAAAATCTAGAGACGGATATGCAATGTGGTTGGACTTGATCTGACATTTCGTCTACAGTCACTTTCTTACAGACGTGCCGTCGCTTCCCTCTGTCTTTTCTACAAATACATTCACGGTAACTGCTCCGACGAGCTACTTTCACTGGTTCCCAAGCGGCATGAATTTAAGCGTGCTACTAGGTTGGCATCTCAGTCCCACCCTTTCACTGTCGAAAATGTTAAATGTAGACGTCTCTTCTACTCCAACAGCTTCATGTCCCGCACTTACTGTGTGCGGAACTCCCTTCCTCTTGCTTGCATCTTGACTGATAGCTATAATCTTCAATTAATGAAATGCAATATCAATCGAGATCTTTAGATGCCTTGATCTAATTCCCTGTTCCTCTCTTCATCCTTTCCTCTGTCACGCCTCTTTAATCTTGCTCCCACTCACTGTAACCCCTTGCGTGCTAGTGGCACCCTTGCTTGGGGTGAAATGCTTAAAAAATCATTTGATCTCACTTTATTGTCACTAATCTTTCTTTCTTTCTTTCTTTCTTTCTTTCTTAGTTGCAGGTTATTCTTTGTATTTTATCTAAACTCCCTATATATATATAGCAAGAACACCAGGCCATATGTAGCAGCGATATTTGCAGCAAGGATGACTGGTAGACTTGTTCCTATTCCTTTTTCTTACATCGTCTCAATTTTCCGTCATTTCGTTTTTTAATCATTTCACTCAAAGCAAGGCAACAAAGCCAGTAAGACGCAAGAGGAGTTACTGAGTGTGGAATAATATGAAAAAAATGAAGACATTATTAAAGGGAGAGAACAATAAAAGAACAGGAATTAAGACAACATAAGAAAATGATTGACATTGCATTTAAATTTTTAAGGGATCAAATTGACTGTAAAGCAAGAAACCGAAAGAAAGTTTCATAAGCGAGAATCACGTGAGAAGAAATTTTTGGCATAGAACTTGCGGTTACATCTAGCTATTTCACGGTAGGAAAATGACTGAAACCAGGATGCCGTGTCAGGACGAATAACATTGCAGGTTATTCTTTTTATTTTATCTAAACTCCCTAAATATATAGCAAGAACACCAGGCCATATGTAGCAGCGATATTTGAAGCAAGGATGAATGGTAGACTTATAAATATGTACGATAGTTTCTGGCGAGAAAAACTGTCGAGCACAACACAGTGAATCAACTTTCCTTAGAGTAGACCTAGCAATTGTTTCTATATAAGCTTTCCATTTAATGTCAGTGGAAAACGTTAGTTCGTTTTACTGTTAGACAGTAACGAGCTCTTTTGATCAATGACTAGTATTTGGAAACATTTCCCTACTAAGGACAATAAAAGCATACAGTACTGTTGTGGATTCCGGGATGAAATCCGGTCTCAAAATGAATGACAAACGCAGGAATGAAATATAGCAAATAAATGTCTTGACGTAATAATACAATTGGTAATACGTTTAGTAGATCCAGAAACGCGGTTAGTAGCAATAATAATATATGTATACAGTCTGGGAAATTCACTATCGAAATATGACTTCCTTCTGAGTCTACGTGCTCGCAACTGTGACTCCTACAAAGCGGTTACCTCACACTATCACTCTCTCACTGTATCACTGTATCACTCTCTGGGTATTCACCGGCAGCAGTACAAGTACACACTGGGCGAGTCCACTTGTATAAAAAGGAGTTGACCCCTTAACAAATACAGACCACACACAATCTGCTATTTGACACGACGAAAAAAAATTTTTTTTTCAGGTGAAAAGACGACTAATTTATTCTAAGCAAGAAATTGAACTTCTTATCTTTGAAACAGAGAGAAAATAATAGTGATTCAACTCCATATGCAGGAAGTTACCTAATACAAAGTTCGGGAGCCACTCAAGGTAGAGGATTACTGAATGAAGTGTGCGATATGAATGTAAGATTAGGTGCTAGAAAGAGAAACTAATCAGAATAAAGAGAATAGATACTGATTGTAGTGGGAGTCTTTTCCACTGTCTGGGTGGAACTTCCTCCTTGCGATTCGAATACGGGGACATGAGGCTGATTCGGTTATGTGGATGTAGCATGGAGTGCACCAGCTGGTAGAGCAGAAGAGTGGAGGTCATCTGAACATTTGCCATGGAGAAAAGCGACAGATTAGGGATACGCTTGTGATGTTTTCCCCTGAGATTGTGGAGAGGAAAATAAGTCACCCCTCCCGCACAAGGCTTTTAAACGATTTTGAACACTATCAATTGTATATTTGTATGTTTTTTTAATTATTTGGAACTGTAATGTATATTTTCGTTTGTTGATTTTGAACTGTTGGTGAGTGCGTGAAGTTTATGTGTTAGTACGTGTTGTATGTGGCTTTTGTGCATACGCGCAAGGCGAAGCGTATTGCCCTCGAATAGCCAAAACGTGGGCACCCAAGCCGGATTGGGGTCACCGGGTAGCGCTTTGTGACCCACTCTACCTTATCAATATTTGCCTACATTTAAACTAAGAACAACTGACTATTTAATGATTAAAAACTTTCACGGATTTTGACGTCATGCTGGGTGGGGTCTTTTTTCGTCCAAATCTTTGAATTTGTTTTTCTCAAGTCACGTAAAAAACCACCAAAAAGCTATACACAATTCACTATTTTTTTTTATCCATAATGTCGAATGTATTAAAATTATTAATACAATATGGGATTTAAAGAGAAGTTCTACTCCCGCAGATTAAATAAAGGGTTAAGTTTAGAATTCCATCTAGGTTACATAGATCAAGATACAACTGAGGTAGTCCGAAGAGCACAGTGGTCGAAATGTTGTGATAACAACAACAAAGATGAGGACAATAGTCTGAATTTAAATATGTAAATAATTATAACTTCAAATCCCAGAAATTCGGGCAAAAATGATAAAAAAATGAGTTTGTAGAAAGCTATGCTCATCACACAGAGGTCGCTACGGACTCTCTAGGGAACATTAAATACCCTGGGGTGTTATGGAAGGGTGCTATAATTATATAAGAAAATTTAACCTTTTGAACCCTGATTAGAATAAGTCAAAATCTATAATAAATGACCATAGTAAGTCTCGAAAAATGCTATATAAATTTCAATATTTTTACCCTTAATGTTGAACGTGTTAAATCATTCAATTTTTTAATAAGAAAAATCCCAAATTGATATTAAAAATTTGCTCAAAACGTTGTTGATTGAATGGCTGATTTATCTATTTTAATCGATTTCACTCCAATCAAGGCAGTAAAGCCATTAAAACACAAGGGGTTACAGGGTGTGGAAGAATTAGGAACAGAAACATTAATAATGAGCAGAAAGAGAAAAGAGCAATCAGGATGACAGTAGATAGCGATTGATATTTTGTTGGCCGGAAAGCATGGAGACGGAAGGAAGTTCCACAAGCGAGAGATGTGAGAAAAGAAACTGTTAGCATAGAACTTACGGTTTCATCTACCCAGCTCAACAGTAAATTGATGAGATCTTGACATCAATCTAGGACTGCGTTTAAATTTAAAAAAAAGTCTAGATACAATGGCGAAGAGCTTATTCAAACAATTACTATGAAAGTATTTATAAAAAGATACATGGAGAAAAGGAATTATCTATTATGACATGTCTCTAATTTCTATTTAGATACGTTGTATTTATTTTCAACTTTCTAGTTGAAATATTCACCTATATTGCACACTAACTTAAAAGCCGCCCTATCGGGCGGAATTTAAGCTAGTTCCTATTGAGTGCTCTTGGGCCTTCATCACAATAGGTAGCGGGGAGTAGATGCGATAGGCAACAATAAACTACAGAGGAACTCAAAATTGATCGCTGCATTTAAGTGTTGCATTCATATTTAAGCTTACCTTTTAAAAGTTCAACGATAATTTTTCTGTCGCCACTTAATTTAAAGACAACTTGATGTACGTAGCTCCTTACTTTCCATAGAAACAATTATTTTTATTTCATGGGTGACTTTCGCAATTAATCTCGATTATTTCCAAATTTATTTCCAAGTTATAAAGATTGTTATCGTAGAAAAAATTCATGTAAAAAAGTCGCCGAAAACAATTGCAGTAATGAAAATTTTGAAATCAAAAAATTCAGGATTGCGGTTCCGGATCCGAATGTCTTTAATTTGCTCACGCAGTCAGCCTGATACCAAAACAGTATAATATACTGGGCTACGGCCTCTGGGAGTAAAGTTGAAAAAGTGTGACACGGTATTTACTCTGTCCCCCACACTAGTACGAGATGTGACACAAGGTCTATTTTTAGGTAGGGACCCGAGCGCGTACGCCCGGGACAGGAACGAAAATTTCCCTCAGCCCCCTCAACCGTCGGTTGCGCTGGCCTCGGTGCGAGCACCGATCCCTCCCTCTGGTGCTATGGGAGGGCGCGGCCTCGGGCAGCTGTTCTCCACCTCTTCAGTATTATTTTCCCAGTTGCCCCTCTGTCCTTTGACAGAGAAGCCCCTGAGCGCACTCTGCCCAAAGACAG
This sequence comes from Acanthosepion pharaonis, assembly GCA_903632075.3. Taxonomy (NCBI): domain Eukaryota; kingdom Metazoa; phylum Mollusca; class Cephalopoda; order Sepiida; family Sepiidae; genus Acanthosepion; species Acanthosepion pharaonis. Next base: position 181,126 of record CAHIKZ030002264.1, read on the forward strand.
AGACGCAACTGAGAGATGATAAGTAGACGTGAAATTACTCCAAAAGAGTGAAAATGTGTGACACAGTGACACACTGACATTCGAATTTATTATATAGAAGATCAATTATTGCACATAATTAGATTACAATAAAATTCATATTTTTTATGTATACTACCTTATGTAAATTGGGATGAGTAATATAGATTCGAGGTGGGTTGGGGAATCTAGACCTTTGCATCGGACCTGCATGCAAGTGTGACTTTTGTGTAGGGATTTTGTATGAGGATGTGTGCATACTTACGTGGACTTTATTTGTCTTTGCTGTATACGATTCATGCTCGCGTGTGTGTGTTTGTGTGTGTGTATGCACTGGTCTTTCTCGATTCGATTTAAGAATGCCAATTGAAGCATAACCGAGAAGTGGTTAACGTTTTACACTTCATTGACTTCTGATGACCCGGCCCTCAAATTGATTGGCAGCTGCTTATTGCGAGTCATGCATATGAACTAATTGCATAATGTCTCCTCACACAAACGTGCAAGGAAATGCACGCAAAATCACGTTGATGAGCATTCGGCGCTGGGTGAGGGGGATTAGCCATGCTAAAGCAGTGGTTAACATGATCACTTTACATGTCCTGACTTAGTGTTGGTTACCACAGCTTGAACCTCGCGTCAGACTTTCCAAAAAGTAGATTAACTGATGCGAAAGCGTTGTTACCTCTTTCTAAGGCATCATAATATATATATATATATATATTTTGATTTCAGTTGAGCACTCTGGGAGTAGGGTGTGGGTTTGTAAACAGTGACTATTATAGCTAATATAGCGAGACTCTTCGCGTAAGCGAATTGAGTCACTGTCAGTCACTGGGCATGTTTACAAAAGTAAATGCGCTAAAAATCTACCTCCATTCCTACCGTGCGCCGACGGCTTAGTGGTTAGAAGCTCCGACTGACACCAATTCAGTTGGGTTTCGATCCTAGCTAGAGGCAAACGGATGTCTAGCCGCACTGATGAGCTGTAAACAGCGAAACAGTCTGTCTGTGGATGACATTATATATATATATATATATATAATGTAGTGGTTTCAACGGGAGAAAAGTATGTATATTAAAAAGAAGAGAAGAGAGGTGCCGCAAACATTTTTGGTTGTAATGTGCATTTATTTAGAAAAAATATTATGCTTTGTTTTACATAATTTTACGACACGAGTTTCTGGTCTCGCGACCGTCTTCAGGTAAAAGTGGAGATTTCCACATATTAAAAATAATTAATTTTTCCTCATGTTTAATGTTAAATATTCTCGATATGAGACATTTTCTGTTTGTGTGTTGGTAATCTGAATTTCTTTCTTGAATTGATATATATATATATACATATATATATATATGTGTATATATATATATATATATTATAATTATTTTTTAAAAAATATGATTCATTCGCTAGTTCTCATGTTTCAAAAACGAGAGCCGAAACCCTCAATATAATTATTAAAATTGAATTAAAGTAACAATCCCTGTTTCATCCTCAAGCGAAAATTTAGGAATAATCTTGAAATTTACGCATCTTTATAAGCATGTTCATTCATTACTATGGAAACGGCTGGGGCGACCATTTTTGCTAAGGGGCCTAAGAGTTAATTTTTATCCACATATCAGTCACCTTCGGAAAGAGGTCAAGCCGAGGTGAAAAAATGGGTGTCTATTTTCAAAGCGAATGATGGCGTTCATGTACGCACATCGTCTGGTCAGTCACAGAGAAAGATAGCTTTTGGCACCATGGTATGTCGTTAAGTGTCTAGAGAATTTTGTTTTAACTTTATTTTATTTATTTATTTTTGCAAAGGGCTGTTTCATATATAAACGTGTCGCACTGAATTCTTATATTCCAAGAATAAATGGTAGTTCATAGTTAACGAAGAGAAGGAATCTGTGGAGAGTCATTATCGCTTGTCTTGAAGAGGTGTGTCATTTCTTTTAAAAAAAAAAGTTAGCTGGAATTTATAAGTGGGTATGGCGCGCCTTGAAAAAGGTTATGAACCACTAATATACATATAAATAGTTTTGCCATTCATATTTACCTATATGCTGGTCTACAAGACGACTGGGCGTATAAGACGACTCCAAAATTTTCATGTTAAAATATAGGTGTCGGGCTATATTCTCCGTACAAGACGACACCCACAATCGTATTTTAGAATGTATTGAATTTATTAAATAAAATAGTAAGCATATTATTAGATTAGATTTTCTATTATTTTATGATAATAATGTGAATTATGTTGTTTCAGTAAAAAAATATATATTTGTATCGATAGTTACCAAGGAATGGATTAGCCTACATTAAAAATTCTACCATGAAAATAAATTACCATAAACCACAGAATTTAATGTTCACATTTTATACCTGGAGCATAAGGAGATCACCTATTTTGATGGGGATTTTTTAAGCTTCAAAGATCGTCTTGGACGCCGACATATTAGTTATGTGTCAGACGTGATACACGCTTAGCAATATCAATCGCTATCTACTATCCTCCTGATTACTCATTTCTCTTTCCGATCATTATTAATGTTTCTTTTCCTAATTCTTCCACACCCTGTAACCCTTTATATCTTAGTGGCTTTATTGCCATGTTTGATGGATGTCAGTTATCAGTTATCTCCCGTTAATTCCCCTCTCCAAGTTCTCCACTGCCTTAACCGGGTGTCCTCAAGGACACATGACATAGTGGATAAAGGCGTTAGTTAGATCCAGTGACAGGATCCAAAGAATGTGAGTTCAATACCTGATTAAGGCAGTGAAGAAATTGGAGGGAGGAATTAACAGAAGATAACTGATAACTGACATCCATTCAACATGGCACGTGGAACTAGAACAGTCTACCCCAGTGATCGAAATAAAGGGTTCAGTTTGACATTCCAACCACCTGAAGAAGGCCGAAACGTTGTAATAAATATGGCGACAAAGATGAGGACAATAGTCCGAATAATGTAAATAGTGTACATAATACCTCATCTCAGAAATATAGACAGATACTGAAAGGCCGAAACGTTGTAATAAATATGGCGACAAAGATGAGGACAATAGTCCGAATAATGTAAATAGTGTACATAATACCTCATCTCAGAAATATAGACAGATACTGAAAGGCCGAAACGTTGTAATAAATATGGCGACAAAGATAAGGACAATAGTCCGAATAATGTAAATAGTGTACATAATACCTCATCTCAGAAAATATAGACAGATACTGAAAGGCCGAAACGTTGTAATAAATATGGCGACAAAGATGAGGACAATAGTCCGAATAATGTAAATAATGAACGAAATATCTATAGCTACCATAGAGTGGTCTGAGTTACCAGGATGGCAGTATTGCGAAGCTCGGTAAGAGAGGAGGTAAAAAATAAGAAATAAATATTTCTATTCTTTTTTTCAATGTCTCTAAGAACTTTTTCCTATTTTTTTGGATGTAAAGCTTTCACTCTTTTGTCACGTTCATCCCATGCTAATTCCGAGGGTGACTTCAAAATTTTGAACTGTAAAATATTTCAATAAAATGTTTAAATTTTCACGATACTAAAAAATAGAAATGAACCGGATGTTTAGCCATTGCATGTTTCTCCATCTAATTTCCGTTTCAAAACTTATTTTCAAATGCTGGGATTGAGGAATCGGAGAGCCGAGTTCAAATTCCAGTCGAATCCGTCACATTCACTTTCGTGCTTGGGAAAGGTACGAATCCGCTTCTTCTCTCCCCAGCTATGAGTAAATAGCAGGACAGACGGGGTTCTATAGCTTTGGATTGCAACTGGTCTACCGCAGAAAGAAATGGCAACCTACAGCGGGAAAAAAAATCTACCTCGTCAGTCATGTATCGAAAGATACATAATCGCTTAATCGTGTATCACGCTTGGCACATAATTGACTGACTGAATGGTTTGGTTTTGTTTTGTTTTACGGCATATCAACCTCAATGGGTTATTTAATGTCGACAAAATTTTTTATCGCTGGTAATATTTTGTTTTGTCAAAAATCTGTTTCTGGTAATATTTTTCCTTGAAAAATGTATTGCTGGTAATAATTTTTTTTCCAAAAAGTATTGCTGGTAATAATTTTTTTTTTCAGAAATGATAGTAGTTAACTATTTGACAATAGCTGGGACCCTAACAGGTGCTACCACCCCGGGTCAGGGTAGACCTGGGAACACCAGCAATTAAGAGGTGGTTCCACGCTCCTCAAAACCTTGCTGCTGGACTGAATGTTATCAAAACTTGACAAATCATCTGTACTCCTTTTATTCATTTTTTTTAATCCAATTTCGGTGAAGTTAATGTCTTTGAGACAAAAAACGTCCAATTACTCTGATTGCCGACATATCAAATACCTTTTGTAAACAATTGTCATCAACAACTGTCTAATTTTACTATCTATTGTGCTAATTGAGTATATTTGCATTCTGTTTCAAATAAGATGAAATATGTTTTAAGTTGGTTAAAAATTCCGAAAACATGCACTTATGTATAATACGCCTCCCTTTATTGCCTTTAAGTTTTGTTCAAAATTTCTCGAATAATGTACAAGAAAATCGGGGTATAAAATGCGTAATTATTTTTGTTGGAAGGACATTCAGTATCGAAAAAGTTTGGTTGTTACCCAAAAGCAATTGTGCTGTCGAAACGATCGGGCTATTTGCATGAACAGAGCCGCGCCTCTGCGTTATTTGCTGGGACTCACAAATCCTTTGCCTCATTCATATTTCATAAGTATTGGTCAAGTTCGTTCCTTTCCTGTCGCTAAAACAATCACCAAAGTCAGATAGACAGAAAGAAAGAGAGTTTAAATAGAAGGCAACAAAGCAAATAAATAAGAAAAAGAAGAAAAAAAAACAAGAAAAGAAAGAAAGAAGAAACCTGTAACTTTGGATATAAGATAACAAGGGAAAGAGAGAAAGAAAAACAATAGAGAGAAAGAAAGAAAGAAAGAAAGAAAGAAAGAAAGAAAGAAAGAAAGAAGGGAGAGGCAATTAAGTTTCACAAAAGATAACAGGTTATATAAATAAAAAAATGGAGAAATAAAGAAAGAAAGAAAGAAATAAATAAATAAAGAAAGAAAGAAAGAAAGAAAGAAGAGGCAATTACGTTTCACAGAAGATAACTGGGTATATAAATAAAAAAATGAAGACAAGAAAGAAAGAAAGAAAAAAATAAAGAAAGAAAAAAAAGAAAGAAAAAAAGAAGGAATTTTGCAATTAAGTTTCACAGGAGATAACTGGGTATATAAATAAAAAAATGAAGACAAGAAAGAAAGAAAGAAAGAAAGAAAGAAAGAAAGAAAGAAAAAAAGAAAGAAAGAAAGGAAGAAGGAAGAGGCAATTAAGTTTCACAGAAGATAACTGGATATATAAATAAAAAAATGAAGACAAGAAGAAAGAAAGAAAAGAAAAAAGAAGAAAAAAGGAAGAAAAAAAAAAGAAAAAAGAAAGAAAGAAAAAAAGAAGGAAGGAAGAAGGCAATTATTTTTCACAGAAGATAATATAATATATAAATAAAAAAAAAAAAAGAAAAAAAAATTAATTTAAAGAAAGAAGAGGCAATTACGTTTCACAGAAGATAACTGGATATATAAATAAAAAAATGAAGATAAGAAGAAAGAAAGAAAGACTAGGTAGAATAAATAAATAAATAAAGAACGAACGAAAGAAAGAAAGAGCAAATCAATGTAAATAGAAAATAACAAGATAAAGAAAGACAATGGAAAAGAAAGAAAGAAAGAACAGTAACTTTGGATAGAAGATAGCAAGGCAAAGAAAGAAAGCAAGAAAGAAATGAAGAATGAAAGAAAGAACAAATAAATTTAAATAGAAAATAAAACTATTTTTAAATTTGTTTAAAAAAGAAAGAAAGATAAGATTAGACAGAATATTCGGGAAAGGAAAAAGAAAGAAGGAAAGACAATAGAAAGAAAGACAGAAAGAAGAAATGACGTTTGACAGAAGATAGCAAGGCATATAAATAAAAAATAACGACAGTAAGGAGAAATAAATAAAGAGAGGGAGGAAGGAAGGAAGGAAGGAAGGAAGGAAGGAAGAAAGAAAGAAAGAAGAATTTGAAAAAATAAAAGAAATTCAAAAGAATGTCTGAAAAAGGTTCATGAAAATAAAAAATAAAAAAAAAAAAAGCAAAAAAAAGTAACAAAAAGAGATAACGGAAAATGAAAAAGAAAAAAAGAGAAAAAAGAAAGAAAAAAAAGAAAAGAAAGGAAAGAAACAAAAAAAAGAAAAGAAAGAAAAAAAAAAAAGGAAAGATAAAAAGAAAAAAAAAATTATCCAAAAAAAATATGGCGGAATGTAGGATGGCAGAAAAGCAAAGTTTAACTTAAAAAAGTCGGGTTTTAATCTTAATGGTTTTAATTAGAAATTTTTTTAGCACCAGATAGTAAAGAAGCAGAAATTTCTAGGAATTGACCAGCTGTCAGGAATATGAAGTCCAGTGAAAATATGTTCTTATTTTTCCACAGTTAAAAGGCAAAGGTCCCTATCCTCCCGGTTACAACAGACCTGATGTGTCACAGTTGGTCAACCCCGGCCAAATTGGTGGTCAATTGCATAATTTTACAAAGAGGGCAGTCGGAGATGAGGTTAGACGGAAGCGTTGACGGATAGGAAAGAACTGTAGCATTTGGGTTTGGTGGAGGTTTCTAGAAATATATTTTGTAGGAAGAATTGCAGATATTTTAATAAAAACAAAAAAAGATATAACAATAGACTGATAGTCACACTTGGTCAACCGGGCCGTAATTTAGTAACCCGCCGCATATTTTAGTTATTACAACATAAGGGAGTTTTGGGGGAAAAAAAAAAGATGCTATTTTGATGTCTGAAGGGACGGGTGAATAGTTCAGGTGGTAGGATGTTCTATCTTAATCGATGAATTTATGCACAGATTGCTCCCATTCCGGATAACTAAGGCCAAGCGGGTGGGTACGGGGAATGGTCGTGCAAGGGGAATGAATTCGCCCAGATCCCTCTCCCCCCCACCTCCGCTCACAGCCGTGCGTTTTCGTTTATTTAAATTGAAACGACGTAGTTCTAATTAGTAGACTACGTATAATTGCAGACGGCGTCCTCGTCTCGCCCACCCCGGGGTAATTGGTTTTCTGTGTAATCATTATATGACCATTAAAAATCCTGCATACACACTTAAATTATAACTGATTGTCTTCTGGGTGCAGGGACAGTGGAAATTGCCTGGGATTAAGTTCATTTCATTTATTATTAACGTTAGCAATGATACCCGTCGTTGCGCGGGACAAGTTCCTTTCTTTTATTTTGCTGTGCCACGAATAAAAAAACGTTGAAAGGCCGGTTCCAGAATTTCATGATAAGGATTGAGCAAAAAGAAAGAGTCTTTCGAAAGTACAAAGATGGGTGAAAATGCTGGAAAATTACGAAATATGTTTCTTGGATGTGCCAGTCGTGTAATGAATAATTGTTCATCAGAGTGCCGAGTTCCAATTCCAGTTGGGTTCGTTATATTCACTCCCGGCAAAAAACCCTTTATGATTAGAACCACAAAATTTTTTTAATAACCTACAAAAGGTCGAAAAGTATGATTTCCCCTCTTTTCCCCCAGTTATGGGTTAATTAGTAAGACTTGTATCACTAAATCATTATTATCTCGATTATATTATCTGATTAGTGAGTACAATCCTGACTCGGTGGTCCACACTTTCGGCCTTATGCCACATTTAAGCAACGCATAGAAAGTCATTTTCGGGCCCTTCGCCGTGGAGTAATGGTTAACAAGCTTGTTTCGCTAGAACAATTACGACTGAGTAGTGAGTTCGACCCTGAATGAGTGCTTCACACTTTCGACCTTGTGTCACATGTGAGTTAAGTTCAGGACACCGTTTGGGGCACATTAGTGGTGTAATGCTTGGCAAGTTTGTTTAGCTCGATCAGTTACGACTGATAGTGAATTCGATCTTGGATGAGTGCTCCATACTTTCGGCCTTGTGTCACATCTGAGTAGCGCCTAGGAAACTTTGGTGGTGTAATGGTTGGCAATCATGTTTAGTTCGATCAGTTATGACTGAGTTCGAGTCTCACTGGGTGCTCTCTACTTTGGTCACATCTGAGTTTGGATTATTAAATCAATATTAAGATATCAACAAAGGAGTCCTTCCGTGCAGACATTGATTAATTTTGTAAGTTAAAAAAATAACTTGATGCTTTATAATAAACAATCATTTCTTTTTAGCTGCTATGTCTCGTCAGGACGATAGCGATCCTGACTCACGATAATTCTAACCTTTACTCTTTGAGAAACGTCATAACTTCTTAAGAAAGATAGTAGTTTCCTCTTGTCTTTTCAACGGCTTTTGAATTCGCACTCCAAGTTTACAATGGCCATTTAAACTATATGACCCTTTTGCTAACAAGCATGCATTCCATCTACATACAATTCATTTATCCATGGCCTTCTTTTCTTTGACCTGAGAGGAGATCATACAGTACAGAAACACGTACCAAAGTTAATTGTGAATTTCATAATCTTTTCAATGGCTGTATTCGTACTGCCTCCCTCCCGATACGCGCCCGTTGTTGTTCATGATGACGGTCGTCTTCGAGTATAGAATCCAGAGGTTAGTAGTGAATAATTCGAAGACAGTAGGGAAGCGTAGTTCAGGTTATCAGTGGATATCCCGGTAAAAGTAGCAGAGCGTAGTTCAGTAGTTCTTCCTTCTGGTCCTTTCGCCTGACAAGATGGCACTGGACATTCGGAGAGAGTAAACAGAATTGCCGCCTTTATACACGACGGATTGAATATTTTACGTTATCTGATTGGTTAACCTTCTATTCGTGGACTATAAAGTGAGTCAAGTCATTTGGGCTAACTCACTAGTTACACAATGTATTCAAAAATTGTAACACCCGTCTCACGCGCGACCGTCTCCTGAGATAACTAAGTTACATATTCAATATTAAAAAATCAATTTTTAAAAATTGTCTGTTTTGTTATCTTTCTCACATCTGACTTTTTCAGTATTTATGTATAAGCAATTGTTCTGTTGTTTTAAACATTTAATTGTTTAGTTATGAGATAACGTTATTTTCAGCATTGAAAGTGGTAACTATCTTAGCATTTAGACCACAGCTTGGGATGTTTTTAAGATAGAATTCCGGCTGAGTTTGTTGCATTCACTTTTGCAAAATACCTTTGTGAAAATGTATGCATTCATCTCTTCTCCCATTGCTATGGATTAAATAACATAACAGACTGGGATCTCTTGTGTAGGAGAATTCAAAACCGTATGTAACCCCGGCGAGGCGCTTACTATTTAAAAGATTCTACTTTTGATTGATTGTATCTCCGACGAATTAAATAATATTTATGTTGGTCACACCACAAACTCGCTTTCACGACGCTTGACACTACATTTGAATGAAAAATCTAACATTTTTAGGCATTTAAAACAACATGCCTGGCTGCACACACAATTCCGGAAAAATGCTTGTCGAAAACACAAGTATACTTCAACATGAAAACAATAGACAAAAACTAAAAATCCTTGAAGCAATATATATCAAACAGTTAAAACCTAACCTAAACAAAATCAACTATGGAATCTCCACAGATATCATTAAATATCTATAATTCGTAAGAGAAGCCATTGGTTTATACCAACGGCTTCCCATACTTAATACTTCTCGAATTCACTCTCGCGTGGTCATGTGTGACGTCATGAGCTGCGGTGCGATTTTCGCTTCTAACATCTTATATGCACGTGTTTATCGTTGCTAGGAAATCATCCATGTAAACAAGAAACAGACTATCATCACTGTCTTGTCCGTATATTGCTTAATATATTGTACATGTAATTGACATCTTTGATAATGGCTTATGTAAGCCGAAAGCTTAGATTGGATTAAAAATATGGATCAATATTGTGATTTTCTTTCTTCGTTTAATGATAATGTTATTAAACTTATCAGACGTTATGAAAAGAATTTACATAAAATAAATAAACAACACTTGTCTATATTATTTAATGAAATATGTATGAATGAAAAATGCTTCCCAAATACACACACACATATATATATATATATATATATATATATATATATATATATATATATATATATAAAGTTATTTGATGGTGTAAATATATTCCCAAACATCTTGGAAGTATGGTGGTGGTGATGGACTCTCCCGTCGTATTCGACGTATGAGGGTCAAAGGAAGCGACAGTCAGACACCAGCATATAGGATTTGATTATAGTGAGGAAGGCTTTGTGCAGAACCAACTATATACTTTTTGAAAATTCCAAAAACATAAACCTGGTAAAACTAAAAATATTTCTTGAATTCAGAGTTATCCTTCCCTAGAAGTTGCCATCCAAGGCTATAGAACCCAGTCTGTCCTGCTATTTACCCATAGCTGGAGGGAGAAAAGGATTCATACCTTTTAAAAAAAAATATTAGTATAAAGGAATGTAATGGAAAATTGGAATTGAAATCGGATCTCCAATTTCCTAAAAAAATAGAGCCGTTATCCATTTTTTCACCGTGCCTCCTTTTCCTATTGATTTATATATATATATATATATATATATATATATATATAAATGTAATTCGTTGATATATAATAAAGAAAACCGTTATTAATACAATATAAAATATTAGATATTAAAATTGATTCACTCAAAGAGCTCAATATTTTAATTAAACAGAGCAACATATTTTTATATAATAGGAATTAAGATTACATTAGGTTAATGATCATTTTCACCTTGTAAATTGAAATAAAATTTTTCAAACCAGTCAATGGTTGATAAATTACTGAAATAAATCTGTCCAAACAGAAGAAAGAAAGAAAGGAGAAAAAATGGAAAAAAGAAAAAAAAGAGAAAAAGAAAAAGAGAGCAAATAAAAGCAAGGAATTAGTGTAAGTCTGACTATGAGGAGTGGTTACAGGAGAAAGGAAGAGGAAATAAGAGGGTGAATATATATATATATATATATATATATATAACAAAAACAAAAAATGTAGATTTCAATTAACCCCACCGATACATTTATAATACGCTTGCTTTTCTTCTCTATCCACCTTCTTTTTTTCTTTTTCTTCTTCTCCTTCTTCCTTCTCCACATGCTCCCCCTCTCTTTCTATCACACCCAACGTTTGTTTATTTATTTTATAATATAGTGTTCACTATTTTTTTAGATAAATCGTTGGGAAGTCAGTTGATAAAAATCGCCTGAAGATCCGTAAGGTTGAAAAAAAATTTAGGGAATCAGCTGAATTTCCAATTTTTAAAGGTATATATATATATATATATATATATATATATATATATATATATATATATATATTGTGTGAATTTAAAGGGCGAATAATTTTTTTTTTGAAGATTGAATATTGTATTTAAAATGTTTTGGAAATAATAATTTTCATCCAAAAGTCCTATTATTTATGCCATAGCTAGGGGAGAGAGAGGTGATTGATTCCTACCCCTCTCAAAGTGAATGCAACGAACTCGACTGGAATTCGAACTCTGCTCCTCGGCAGATCCTAGCTTACCCAACCTGGCTTTCCCAAGAGATCTAGGTACTGACCAGGTTCGACGTTGTGTAACTTCGGTGATCGAACGAGAAACGATGTTTCAATGTGATATGGCCGTAATTCAAATCTAATAGGAAAAACGCAATGAATATATGCATAATACATACATACCTTAAAAAGGATGCTTGTAGTGTAATGGTTAACGAACTCACTCAAGACCGGGTTTGGTCATTGGGTCGCTGCGTTGTTGAGAAACTAACCAATTCCTTACACATATCCGGATTACAAGCTGAAGTGGGTGGGAATTCACTCATCGTATCTTGGGTATGTAGTTCTGACGGAGACTAGCTCTCTCTCAAGGTCAAACGATAGCTGTTGACCTCCAGTTGGATTTAACCTCCAATTGGAATTGACCTCCAATCGTGTTGGTCGTTTTTAATTCATCCTAATGAATTCGTACCCTCTGCCCTGACCGTTGAATTTGGTCACCCCCGCCCATATCATCACCACACCGATTGCATCCATAACTACAGAATCCTGTTTGAGCCTAAGAAGAACGTTCCTGCGCCCTTTGAAAAGTCTTGTTTTGAATCCTGCTAAGTGTCTTGTCGCGCGTCTCATTAGAAAAGCCTGGTGAAGGAACCAATTTAGTCGCCGATGAACAGACCATGAAGCAGGTTGTATCGGGATACATGGTATCAGTAGCACTGCTAGGGGGAAGTGGCCTAAATAGGTTTGTACACTGATAGTAGAATTTTACACGCGACACAGGGAATCTTAATTCTTACACAGCAGACGGTAAGCATCATTGATTATTTGTACGCAATTACACTTTGAAATTACGATTTAAACTACAAAATTATACCGGACACACCTTTTAAATTCCTCTCTCGATAGAATTCTTCTATTTATCCCTAGGTGGAAGGTCTATTAATCACTGGATGGGCCACATCTATATATATATCTCGATATACTGGGTATATTCCTCATTGGATTGACTGCGTCTATGTCATTTCGATAGACTGGGCCTATTTAAAACTCGACAGACTGGGTTCTATTAAGCATTGGAAGGACTGGGTCGCTATATATATATATAAATATATATATATGACAATATATGGTTGAATATATTATATATATATATATATATATATATATATATATATGACAATATAAGGTTGAATATATATATATATATATATATATATATATATATATGACAATGTATAGTGAATATATATATATATATATAGATAGATAGATCCAGTGACAAGACCCAAAGAGTTCAATACCCGGTTAAGGCAGTGGAGAACTTACAGAGGGGAATTAACAGGGGATAACTGATAATTGACCTCACTTAGACATGGCACGTGGAACTAGAACAGTCTACCCCAATGACCGAAATAAAGGGTTCAATTCGACATTCCAACCACCTGAAGAAGGGCGGAGCGTATAACGGTCGAAACGTTGTAATAAATATGGCGACAAAGGTGAGGACAATAGTACGAATAATGTAAAGAGCGTATATATATATATATACACACAATATATATATATATATATGTGTGTGTGTGTGTGTGCGTGTGTGTGTGTGTGTGTGTGTTTTAAAATTAAGATATAGGATTCCGGTAAAGTTTTTAAATTTTGACAACTGGAAACGTTTATGAAAGTGGACTTGTTTAGAAATATATTCGGTAATGCATTTCGCCATCTAAAACTTTATCACATCCGAAAACAAAATAATTAAATGTGTGTATGTGTATGTGCATGTGTATTGTTGTGTATGCTTAAATAATGTATCTTTTCCCCCCTAAGCTAGCGTTTCTCTTGATTAAAGAAGAAAGAAAATGAGTGACTTTTGAAAAATGTCGTTAGCATTTATTCTGGTATCTTTTCGTTACTCTGAGTTCATGTCGAAAGTTGTTAATATATTTTCCCTGTTTTTTTGTATTGAATTAAAAGCAAAAGAATGGCTCGAAATTAAGAAATTTATTTAGCCTTTTCTAAAAATGGATCCTATGATAATCCTTCAAAATGGGTTGAAATAATATACATATATATATATATATATATATATATATATATATATATATATATATATATAATGTTCCGATGCTCATATATTATGCTCTACTGTTGTATCGAGCACTGTTTTTCAAAATAAAATAGATGCTAAAACTCTGAATATATATATATATATATATATATATATATTTAAGTTATGAAGAACTTGGTAAACCGAATTGGTAAATCCAAGGAGGATGAAATCCTGAGAGCTCAGTGTGAAGAACAGAGCTAATATTTAATATAAAAAAAACATTAATGGTACCTTAAAGTGGTCTGTTTTTCATTATATATATATATATATATATATATATATATATATATATATATATATATATATATATATAAATGGCACTGTGGATAGTGGATAGCTGCTCCGATTGAGGAATCAGAAGCTGAACATTTAATACCCTTGGGAAAGGTATTATTCCACTTCTACTCCCTCCAGCTATGTGTAAATAGTGTTGGATGGCAACTGGTCTAGGAGAAGGACAACTCTGAATTCAAAGCCTGTCATTTGGGGACCTTGTGGCATGTTGGGTACCAGGTCTCTGTATTCGGCCCTACAAAATGTGTCGATGGTCCTGCACGAAACTTTCACCACTATAACCAAATCTCATGTGCCGGACATAATATATTATGTTGGCCAAAAAATTCGTTCGGCTTATTAAGTAAATTTTCTGCTTAATAAACGAACTAACATTTTGTTCAACCCAATATAATGAAAGCAGAATCTCCCCAATTTGGAAAGAGTTTATCAAGAAACACCATAACAAACGCAGTAATTTAAAAAAAAAATTACAATGTGGCAATGTTGAAACTATGACGTCACGAACTGTATATGACGTAATTATAACTTTTGATTTAATGCGAAGCGCGTATTTATGTTTTCACTTACGTTGTCACCATCTTCTAAAAACAGTTTGGTGTCAATATGGCACGGCGTTTTTCTTTAAGTCAATATTGAGTCAGTTCGAGTCAACGTTCAAATACAACTTTTAAAGATCAGGAAAGTAATTTTTTGTCAGTTTCTAAGATTTTAGTCGCTTTGTTCATTATTATTATTTTTTTTCATCAGTCCGTATTTGAATTCAGGGAAAAAGAAACAAACAAAATCAACACCTAAGCAAAAGATTGCCAGAAAATTTTATATACTGGAAGAGATTACTTCAATTTAAAAATATATATATATATACATATAGATATATATATTAAAACTGATTATTTAAGAAGAAGAAAGACACATCCTCAACAAACTATTTTCGTTTTTGATTCATTAAGATCTTTGGTAGCAAAATGGCAGCAACTCGGAAGATCAGCACGACCTCCCTACGCAACATCCGGGATCTTTCCAAAGGCGAAACGATTGAATTTTTACGCAAGCACATTAACCCGAACTTAAAATGCATCGAAGATCTGGGTACCGGTGTTGACCTTTGCCTGGCCATGAACCAACTATTTCCCAATTCGTTCGATCTGCATAAGCTGAAGAAGGGCTCACACCTCAGTGAAAACGACAAGCGGAATAATTTCAATCTCCTTCGAGAAGCCTTCAAGACATCGGGCATCAACAAGAACTTCCCATCAGAGGTCATGATGCAGCAAAACTTTCAATCGAATTTTTACTTTGCTCAGTGGTTCGTGCGATTTTTCGAGGCCAACCAGAAGCGAGGCGACAAAGACAACAACAACGTGAAAAGCAAGGTGCCGACGAAATCACGAAAAAACATTCAAGGAGGAGCCAGACTGATGCCGAAAGAATCCACTCCGAGAAGCCCCAAGAGTGAAAATCGATCATCAGAGATTCTGACTCCTACGGTAGTGTTAACAAAAGCAATACACAGAAAGCCAGTACTGTACCGAAGTTTGGCTTATGGAAAATTCAACTACTCGTTACCAGTAGAGATCATCTGCAAAGAGCAGACAACTCAGACGGAAGAGAGCTTAAGTCTTGAAGACAGAGTTGAAAGACTTGTGGAAACCCAAAGACAGTTGCAGCGGATCGGCATGGAACAAATAGAATGCATCCAGAATCTGCAGAAAGATAACGAGAACCTTGCCGAATCTTTGGAACATACAAATTTGCAGAAATCTTATTTTCACAAGAAGCTGGACCAGATTGAAGAAATATGCGAAGACTGTCCTACTGAGTCTTTGCGGATATCGTTGAAACGGGTTTTGTACGAGGAAGGTCTTCCTATGTAACATATACCTGCCTGTTTTTTCGTATTTCAGATTTAATGAATCAACTTCTTTTACACTCGCGTCTTTTATTGCATAAATACCTGAAAATTTGCTGTTTGTATAAACTAATGATATCATAGGTAGTTCTAACAGATTTCTTTAAGAGACGCTTGAAATTAATCCTCTTTTATGCGTCAGGACGAGGTGGGTGGAGTCATTGCATTCCCACAAATCTTTGTCGTTATTTTGCTATAGATATAAGTTGGGTAAAGGAATTATTTTACTGCAGTAATATTTTAGTATAGAAATTATTTTACCATAAGAATTAACCTACTAATTTCTCCCACACAATTGTAAAATATTAGCAAGATGAAGACACCGTTGCCACTAATTACGTACTATTATGTGGAAGGTATTTCTGGGAGGTATATGTGGGCGGTATTTCTGGAAGGTATACGTGGGCGGTATTTCTGGAAGGTATTTCTGGAAGGTATATGTGGAAGGTATTTCTGGAAGGTACTTCTGGAAGGCATACGTGGGAGGTATTTCTGGAAGGTATACGTGGGCGGTATTTCTGGAAGGTACTTCTGGAAGGCATACGTGGGAGGTATTTCTGGGAGGTATATGTGGAAGGTACTTCTGGAAGGCATACGTGGGAGGTTTATGAATGTTTATGTGGCAATGTTTATCTTTATTTCTACTCGTTGTTCCGTCATCTGTTTACACAAGTCCGTTAGGTACGTTACTCGCTGTTTCCCTTGGCCCCTCTTGCCTTCAATTTGTCTTATGCTTGTCAAATTCTCCAAGCCCACTTTTCTCGTTATGTGTTTCGGCAATTTCAACTGTTTCTTTCTAATTCTAAATGTTTTGTTGGCTTCCTTAAAACCTCTTCGCTGATCACATGCTCCATCCATGGTATTCCCAACATCCTTCTGTAGAACCAGATCTTTGTTGACTCTAGTCTCCTCTACATCTATAAGAAAATTTTACAGCACTCATTGCTATAAGGAAGCTTTAATATTACTTCATATCTTTCGTTGTTTCTCTCAAAATAATTAACAATTTACTTCCTTTGTTAAAAAATATGCAGTGCATTTCAATAGTAAAATAATTCTTATAGTAAATCGATTACTATAGAAAATTAAATAATTTAGTAAATTAATTTCTATCGTAAAATGATTACTATAGAAAATAATAACTATAGTAAATTATTCACTCGATAGACTGGGTAAATTCATCTCTCGATAAACTGGATCTATTAATCACTGGATGGACTGAGTCTATATATATATATATATATATATATATATATATATATATATATAGAGAGAGAGAGAGAGAGAGTTCGGTATAAATACTTCCCACATATACCTCTCAGGAATACCTCCCACATATACTTTCCAGAAATACTTCCCACATATACCTTCCAGAAATACCTTCCACATATACCTTCCGGAAATACCTCCCATATATACCTTCCAGAAATACCTCCCACGTATGCCTTCCAGAAGTACCTTCCACATATACCTTCCAGAAATACCTCCCACGTATGCCTTCCAGAAATACCGCCCACATATACCTCCCAGAAATACCTCCCACGTATGCCTTCCGGAAATACCGCCCACATATAGCTTCCGGAAATACTGCCCACATATAGCTTCCGGAAATACCGCCCACATATACCTTTCAGAAATACCGCCCACATATACCTCCCAGAAATACATCCCACGTATGCCTTCCAGGAATACCTCCCACGTATGCCTTCCGGAAATAGTGTGCCCACATATAGCTTCCGGAAATATCGCCCACATATAGCTTCCGGAAATACCGCCCACATATACCTCCCAGAAATACCTCCCACATATGCCTTCCGGAAATACCACCCACATATACCTCCCAGAAATACCGCCCACATATACCTCCCAGAAATACCTCCCACGTATGCCTTCCAGAAATACCGCCCACATATACCTTTCGGAAATACCGCCCACGTATATCTTCCGGAAATACCGCCCACATATAGCTTCTGGAAATACCGCCCACATATACTTCCCAGAAATACCTCCCACATATGCCTTCCGTAAATACCACCCACATATACCTCAAAGAAATACCGCCCACATATACCTCCCAGAAATACCTCCCACGTATGCCTTCCAGAAATACCGCCCACATATACCTCCCAGAAATACCTCCCACGTATGCCTTCCAGAAATACCGCCCACATATACCTTTCGGAAATACCGCCCACATATAGCTTCCGGAAATACCGCCCACTTATACCTCCCAGAAATACATCCCACGTATGCCTTCCGGAAATACCGCCCACATATATCTCCCAGAAATACCTCCCACGTATGCCTTCAAGAAATACCGCCCACATATACTTCCCAGAAATACCTCCTACGTATGCCTTCCAGAAATACCGCCCACATATTCCTTCCGGAAATACAGCCCACATATAGCTTCCGGAAATACCGCCCACATATACCTCCCAGAAATACCTTCCACATAATAGTACGTAATTAGTGCCAACGGTGTCTTCATCTTGCTAATATTTTGCAATTGTGTGGGCGCAATTAGTAGATTAATTCTTACGGTAAAATAATTTCTATACTAAAATATTACTGCAGTAAAATAATTCCTTTACCCAATTTATATCTATAGTAAAATAATTCCTGTAGTAAAATCTTTTCATTTCTTATTTTAAAATGTTTATGCACAGAATGATATGATTACAAAACATCAAATAAGAGATAAAATACCGCCAGTCATCTGATGATTCAAATGTCAAATTTATTGTTTTATTAGTACGGGTGTATGTTGAAAGAATTTACCTTGTTTTGTCCCTTTTATGCTTATTTTTAATACGCGTGATTATGTTTACTTTAAAAGCGTATACAAAGTTGTGGACAGAATTATTCACTCCCACTACTCCCCTAATTCCAAATAAAACTGTAATACCTCAAATTTTCATGTGCATTTTTTTCACAAATGAAGAAATAATGGATTTGAAAGAATCTGCTGTGATGCCTAAAACAAAATTTTTATTTTAATGTCAAACAATAATACAAATAACACCCAAAAAACATTTAACATGGGACAAAATTATTAACCCCCTTGACTCAGTAATCAATTGTGTAACCGTTATTCTTGATTATTGCTTTTAATCATTTTTGATAGTTCCTTACAAGATCATTATATTCAGTGATAGATATTTTGCAACAGTTCTTCCTTGGTAGTAGCTTCTAGTTCCATCAAATTCGAAGGACTTCTTTCTCTTACTTTTTTCTTTAACTATGCCATAATTTTTCCATGGTGTTTAGTATAGGACCTTGTGCAAGGTACGCCAATACCTTAATTTTGTTGTCATCTAAGTATTTTGCAACAATTAGTACCATGCGTTTCGAGTCATTACCATGTTGGAACCTCCAGTGACACCAAAAGGTAGCATTTGTGCACTTTGTTTTATATTATTTTTAAGAATAACCAAATACTGTTCTTTATCCATGATACCCTGTAGTCTCACTAGTTCTCCTGGTCCAGAAGCAGCAAAAAAAAAATCCCCAGATAAAAATGCTCCCACCTCCGTGCATAGTTGTAAGGTATGTTTTGTTTTGTGAGCTTTATTCACTCTCCTTCATACATAACGGGAGATCATGTGACAAAATACTTCTAGTTAGGTTTCATCTGATTATAAAAGAGTGTTCCAATATTTACTCCCATGTTCTAGATGGCTTCTAGCATAAGCTTATTCTGCATTTTAGGTGTTTAGCCTTAAGCAAGAGTGTTTTCCTTGGGCGACAGCTCGAAATCCTGCTCGATGAAAGCATCTCGTGACTTTCTTTATCAATATATTCAAACTTGGTATGTTTACATCATCGATAATGTCCTTTGTTGTTAAGTGAGGATTCTTCAAGACATCTCTAATAATTTTCCTTCTCATTCTCTCAGAAATTAACCATTTTCTGTTAGTCCTTAATTCAATCTTAACACAATGAGTCTCGTTGTACTTCATGATAATGTTACGAATTGTCACTCAAGGAACATTTAAACGTTTGGAAAGTGTTGTATGTCCATCCCTTTGAATGTACGCATTAACTATCTTCAATCAGAGCTTCTTGTCAAGTTCAGCCCTCTTCGCCATTGTTGCAGAATGAATGAGTTATCACGGTACGTGGCACTCATATATTGTCTTCTTCATTACCTTTTAGAATGTTATAGAATCAGGTCAATACTATTTCATTTTCAAAGGCTGTTTGTATTAAATATCAAATTAAGAAAAAAAAACATTACAATTGCCATAGAGCAATATTATTTCATAATTTCCATGAGGTGACGAATAATTTTTGAAACACTGTTTTAGAAAACTCTACAGTTATGACTCTAATAGATCGAACCCTTTAAAAAGTTCGTGAATTATTCAAAACTAAACACGGAATCAACTGTTTATGGCAAATTCAGTAAACACTTGCAAATATTCGCATTTCCTTAGAAAATATACAAATATTCAGTGGGAGCGAATAATTTTGTCCAACTATATATATATATATATATATATATATATATATATATATATATATATATATATATTGTCATCATCCACAGACAGACTGTTTCGCCGTATCACAGCTCATTAGTGTGGCTAGACGTCCGGTTGCCTCTAGGTAGAATCGAAACCAGACTGAATTGGCGCCAGCAGGGATTCTACCACTAAGCCGTTGGCGCACGGCAGTGATGCAGGTGAATTTAAACGTATTTGTTTTTAGATAAACACGCAGTGACTGAGAGAACTCGATTCGATTTACCGAAGAGTCTTGCATTATTAGCCGTAATAGTCACTGTTTATAAACCGACACTTCCTCTCCAGAGAGCTCAACCGAAATAAATTTTTCAGGATATTTATTTATTTAATGTAATCTCCCTTATAGTGGGACGTTTGTTCTTGCAAAAATCCATACTATCTGTAAGGACAAAAGTACGCAGGTGTAGGCTTTAAGAAATCTTTATTCAATTGAGAATACAAGGTTCACGTATAGTGTCCTTTTATAATCCCAGTAAACAGAAATAGCTCTCTGAAAGAGGAGAGTAACAAAACAAGGGGAGACCACTCTTGATTATTCATAACCTTAACATATTTTAATTTCGTAATTGGGCACATTCCCTCCTCCCCATATTCCATGTCATAATTTGTTTATAGTAAAACAAAACAAAACAAACAATTGTATATATTTTCATGTCATGGGTGTTTTGGTAGGATCCTTGTGAATATGCGGTATTATTGTACGTGTTGAATTGAATGGCAATGAATGAAGTCTTGTGTTGCATGAGTAAATTGTAATGAATAGTGGACCAGATTAACTAAGTGTAGGATAGTCAGTGATGGCTAACCTTTCTCCACCTCCATTTGGCCTTGTGCAACATGAAATGTAATATTTGAAAATGAAAAAAAATTCTACAAAAATTAAATGCATAGTAACTATAACGAAGATGCATTTTCACTTAGAAAAATCATAAAGAAATATACAAATCGAGTTGATAAAAACAAAAAAAAATTAAATTATTTATTATAAAAATTGAAAACAGCTAACCTCTTTGGCAAAAAAAAATAATTCACGTGCAAGATCAAAATTACAGAGAACCAATATTATTTACAAATTTCCATGTCTCTTAAGAAGCTTTGTTCCTGACCAATTGAAATTTGTAAATAATTATATTGGATATACTACAACATGTTTAACAAGAAGACTCACGTTACATCACCCTGACCATAGCTCTATTAGGTCTCGTTTTAATACACATGGAGACATATCAAACTTTATCCGCAACATACTTGTTGATAATACAAATATAATAGCCTTATCCACATGTAAAAAATAGGCTAAAAATAATGGAGGCATTATTAATAAAAAAGAAAAAAAAGTTTAAATAATGTTTAAAGCAATTACACTTCATGCCAATGGAAAACGTGAGCCCAAGAAGGTGCAAAGAGTTACTCTTCTGGACCTCTCCATACTGATGGCAGGCAGAAAAGGTTCTCTATGATTATTAAATAAAAATCCTGAAGCATATGATCAAAACAATAAAATTGTAGACAGAAACTGCATAACATAATCTTATATTTGTATTGTATATTGTTACAGGACTTCTCTTCACCAGCCAAAGATTTTCAATGATTTAATTGTTAAATTCAAATGCAACACATACTTGTAATGGACAACAAGTTCTATGTCCTAAAGATTGATTACTTTACAGACCCTTCTTTGAATTTTAATATTTAAAGGAACCTCCACACACAAACAACCCGATGTGAGTTGTCCCCCTTCCATTTTCACGATGTCTCTTAATCGTGTTTTCAAATTGATTTTGTGCAAAAACAATTATATTTTTCCCATTTTTGGCGCTGTTAGAACCGCCACAAGGTAATTTTATGTAGTCCTGTGAAGTTTTGTTGAAATCGGTTGAAAAATGTAGGAAATCCGATCCAATATATAAACGTTACAGACACACACACTCACACACACACACACAATCTGCGTTTTATAATAAGTAAGATTGTTACATGACTTCTCTTCACTAGGCAAAGATTTTGAATGATTTAATTGTTAAATTCAAATGCAACACATACTTGTAATGGACAACAATGCAAAATTCTGTGAAAAAGAAGAAAAAATAGGAGTTTTTAACATAAGCAGTTGTTAAAATTCCACAAAACTATTTCTACGTCCTCAAGACTGTAACAGGATTTTACTTGTTTATTTAAATACGCCCCCTTTCAGAAATTTAGAATAATTCTTTAATAACCAGTTTTTTTTTTTGCTGTCCACCCTGTTGATAATAGAAAAACAATTAAAACTTCATTCTTGTTTACACTGATAATTATTCAATAGATGTTTGCAAATTGAGGATTTTTTAATTCACAACCAGATATTCCGTTGTATGTCCATGTTAATGACGAGATGTCTCGCCAATACAACTAACTTGAAAGTTAACGCATGCAAACTTATATACGATACTTCCTATAGAATCAAGCGTTATTTTAACTTTATTTGAAAATTTTCTCACAACAATCCTTGTGAAAACAATCCTTAACAAGGCTTCATGCTTACGAAACCTTTTGATCACATTATTCATTTTAAATTGAATAATTTTTAAGTAGTCCCTTAAGTATCGAAAAGAGGGTAATATTCACCATTGTTTACACTGATAATCATTTGATAAATATCTTTAAATTGAGGATTTTTTAATCCTCAACCAGATATTCCATTGCACATGCATAGAAATAGCGAGATATCATGCCAATATAACTAACTTCACAGTACAATCACGTTGGCGATCATCGCTCTCCACATTTTCTTGTCCTTTATAGCTTTTATTAAACTTTTGTCTTTTTGCTATCACTCCCAAAACCTGCTCTGACCTCCACTTACTGAAGCTCGCCAGGTAGGTTATGCATTGCTTTCTTCAGTCTATCTTACCTTCAAACACTCCTGTGAGTATCAAAATTTCCAAGCTCTCTTTCTTCATTATGCTCCCCAGAAATTTTAACAGTCTCTTCCTGAGTTTGAATACAAGCGTCCATTGGGTTGCCATTGTCTCTAGAACTTCGGTAATGCTCACATGTTCGATCCATGTTATTCCCAGCATGCTTCTGTAGAACCACATCTCTATTACTTTAAATCTCTCTTCTTATTCTTTTATCCAACATTCACTGCCATATAAGAAGCCTGATATTACAATTCAGTACCCTTTTCGTTGTTTCTATCAAAATTTTCCTGTTTCTTAATATTTTGCTTAGCTTTTGGAAAGCATCTTTCGCTATCCCAATGCACCTTCGGATATCCGTGTTGCATTTTCCGTCCTCTGTTGAAATACTTTCTATATATTTAAATTTTAGTATTTGTTTGATTTTCCAGTTTCTTAATACTTTTCATAGTTTTTGGAAGGCATCTTTCGCTATTCCAATGCACCTTCGGATATCCGTGTCGCATTTTCCGTCCTCTGTTGAAATACTTTCTATATATTTAAATTTTAGTATTTGTTTGATTTTCCAGTTTCTTAATACTTTTCATAGTTTTTGGAAGGCATCTTTCGCTATTCCAATGCACCTTCGGATATCCGTGTCGCATTTTCCGTCCTCTGTTGAAATACTGTCTATATATTTAAATTTTAGTATTTGTTTGATTTTCCTGTTTCTTAATACTTTTCATAGTTTTTGGAAGGCATCTTTCGCTATTCCAAATGCACCTTCAGATTTCGATGTCGCACTTTCTCCGTTAATTCGCTTCCCAGATATCTGAATTGTTGCACTTGTTTCATTTCGGAACCATGCATTTCGTCTTCGTGCCATTGAATCTATCGAATTCCAAATTCTGAGAGTAAGTAAATAATTCCGGAATTCTAAAGATTTAGGGAGAAGAGAAAGGGGCCAACGCAGCAAGATTATTATAATTCTGTATTCATTTTACCCCCTCAATTCATTCATAAACGAGAATCGGAGGCTCGGATTGAGGAATAGGAGAGCCGAGTTCGAATTCCAGTCGAATCCATTACAATCATTTACGTGTTAATACCCTTGGGAAAAGTTTGAATCCTCTTCATCTCCCCTCCAACTATGGGTCAATAGCTGGTTCTATAGCCTTGGATGGCAACTGGTCTACCGCAGAAAGAAATGGCAACCTACTGCGGGAAAAAAAATCTGCCTCGTCAGTTATGATACATGATCGTCTTACCGTTTATCACGCATGGTACATAACTGAGTGATCATTCTTTAGTTGTCAATTTGCATCGTATATTCTCCCTCTCGAATAGTTTTGATTAATAATCTTCGGAATCTGTCCCGGCATCTCGGCTTCAGTCACTTTTCTACCGCCGTAACGTAGATTCCTGTGACTTTTCTATAAATATTTTCAAGGCAATTGCCCAGATGAGCTTCCCTCTTTGTATATAATGTGTATTCATTGTAAATATTCATTGGGTTTCATTTTTAAGTGTTGTCATTTTTATCCCCTACTCTTCACAGACAAATCGTACGTATGGGAAACGAGTTAGGATACATAGAGACTTGAGGTATTATGGTGACTGTAGTAAGAATGGTAAGTAAGAATGTGTTGTTTTTGCTGTAAGAAATGCCGTGGCATGTTTGGTAGAGTAATCGTGGCTAGCTAAGTTTAAGATAAGACAGACTGAAGATCAACCTTCCCCTATACACCCGCTTTTGGCATTGTGACACATTTTTGGATTATATCAAAATGCACATTGCTTTCCTCTTTTGTACCTCGACTTCACGGGTTTAATCGCAGTACTCGATTGACAGTTAGGTCTCGCGGTTTTACAGTTAGAATTGCTAGACGTAACCGTATGTCTATGCTAACAGTTACTTTCTCGGTTGTGGAACTCTCTTCCGGCTTCTTTCTTTTCAGTCAACACTGATTTTCCAAAAATGTAAATGCAATTTCAGTCAATATCTTCTGTCTTCTTCATTCCTGTTTTTTTAAGTGCTCTCTCTCCTTAATGTTTTTCATCATTTCTCATATTCTTTCACATTTAGTAACCCCTCCCTTGCGTCCTAAAGGCTTTATTGCCTTGCTTGGAGTGAAATGATTAAAATGGAAATTCTATAAGACACTAAGTTGAATTTGCAAGTTCAAACAGACTGTTAACCTTCTGGTTATCAAAGCTCAAATTATTATTTTGAGCATTTATTTAAATAAGATGTATCCATAAAATAACGTATAAACAGAAAATATATTAAAATATTTGTCGGATTTAACCCATTTCATATAATATGTTGTCATCGTTTACGTTAGGTTATGTTTCAGAGCAGAAACGATATATCGAGAAAGATTGTCAAAGATGTGTGTTTATAAGCAGTCATTTGAGCTTTGCTAACCGGAAGTTCAGGCAAAACAAATACCGTGTTTCTTTTGCGCGCATCCCCTAATACTGTAACGTCATTGTGACGCCTTTTTATATAACTTCACATTTCAGGAGTGTAACTTCCGGCTGTGTCACTTTCGGGGTTTCAAATGAACATTAGTTTCGTGCCCCAGAGGGCCGCACCCCCTAGGCATAACTACTGCTTCGGGAGGCGGTCAGGGTTATTGCCCGGAGCCTGAGGCGTCCGCTAAAGGGGAAATGATGAGTGGATTCGAGCAATTCTTTGTACAGTCACCGAACTCTACTTTAAACTGCGTGTCTCATTATATGCGAGTGGGAGCAAGGATATGTGTTTTTTTTTTAATCAATTTACTTTTAGCAAGGTGATATTGCCGCTAAGACACAAGGGGATGCTGGGAGTGAAAGTGAATGAGAAGAGTCTAGAAGGAAACGGATAACCAATCCTAATCAGGAAACAAGGAATAAACTTCTACTTCTGTTAAAAAAAAAATTGGGAAGAGTGTGAACCGGACGATAGGTGAATGTACACCTGTGTCCTTGGTAAATTCATGGGCACATCTCTTCTCCCAATCGATATCAGAGTCAACCGGTGATTACATCGTCCGGAAATAGAGTTATCACAATAAAAGTGGATAATAATCTTTGAATAAGAACTCATCATAATCACATCTACCTCACTGCTCTTTCTTTCACACCACACACACACACAGATACACAAACACGCACACACACTTCTCCTTCACACACACGCACACACACATCTAGCAGAAAGACATTTCATCAAAATCGCATCTATCTCACTCTTCTCTCTTTTACACACACACACACACACACACACACACACATATATATATATATATATATATATGTATATCCAGCAGCATGACCTCTTATCGGGAGATTAGAGGTTTTTAAGAGCAAGGAACCCCTCTTATTTGCTGTTGTCCACAGGCCCACTCTCAGCCTGGGTGGTAGCACCTGTTAGCTACCCAACATTGGGCAAATAGTGAACCTTAAAAGAGAATACCATGAAAGTATAAAAGTACATTTTTATAGTAAAATGACCCACAATACATTTTTGTCTGTAGTTGGAGGCTTGAGATTGCGTTCAAACTATATTTAGTTGAAGCCATAAAATTCTGTTCAAATTATTTAGTTTCGGCATTAAATTACCCAAAGTCGTTGACATGCCGCTAAACAAAATCTACCAACACACACACACAAACACACACAGACACACACACACAAGATCTCATAGGAATTGTTGTCCAGTAGGTATCTCATTACTCTCATATTATTTAGGTAACAACGTCTATCCTTATATTTATGTGAAGTGAACGGATCTTACAAACATAATTTTATTTCAGTTTGAATGTTTTGTTTCCTTTTTATTTTCGTTATTGGTTTCATCGTCTCCCTCCTCATTTCATGTTAAATTTTTATATATTTTTGTTGAAAAAGAAAAATAGAAAATAAAATTTGTGCATATGAAATTTTTATGTGATGGTTGTGGATCCCTGTGGATATATGGTATTTTGGTAAATGTTGGATTGGGTGACGAAGGATGGTTTCTGGTGTTGAACGAGTCAGTTTTAAGAATGAATGGGTGGCGATTCAGATTAGCGAGGTATAGGATAATCAGTGACGTCCACCCTTTCACCACTTCCTCTTCGACTTTGTGTCACATACCATATGTTAAATTAAACAAGCTGTAGGTTCCTAACTTATAGCTGAGGCCATGTAAAAAAGTTATGGATGTGCTGGCCGTGAAACGTCTAGCCAGGCAGACAAATCAGCGAGCCGGGTTCGAAATCTTTTTTTTTGCATTTACTTTCACACAGATATTCATTGGAAAAGTGTTGTTGAATAGCTACCACCCCTAGCACTCTACTGGATGGCCTGGCTCATAGCCTTAAACAGTCTACGATTAAGTAATTCTACAGTTGATTAATAAGTTGATTAATAATTTTTTACTAAGCTGATTAATATTCGGACTGAGCTAATCCTCGTCGCCAATCTGTTGTATTGTCAAGGTGAATGATACACAGAGAAGAATGAGTGCTTAATATATTTATTCAGCACCAATATCCAGTGCTAACGGATACATTAACCCCCCTCAAAAAAAATACCCTCCAATAAATAAATACCCCCAAAATAAATAAATACCCCCTAAAAATAAATACCCCCCCCAAATAAATAAATAAATACCCCCCTAAATAAATAAACACCCCCAATTGCTGTATAGCCAAACGAAGTTAAGATCAGTCCGATTATTAATCAGCTTAGTATCAACTTATTAATGAAATGTAGAAGTCCTTAATCGTAGAATATTTAAAGCTATGAGCCAAGCAATCTGGTAGAATGCTGAAGGGGTGCTAGTTACTATACAACACTTTGCTAATTAGCTTAACATCAACTTATTAATCAACTGTTGAAGTCCTTAATCGTAGACTATTTAAGACTATGAGTCGAGACATCTGGTAGAGTGCTGAAGGGGTGCTAGCTACTCTGAAACAGAAAGATATGAGCCAATCGTAGCTATAGATTGAATTTGTCTTGAGCTAGCAATGATAACAGATGGGTTATTTCAAGCTATTTTTCCAAAGACACAACCCTGCTGCTATGGGTGCAGTACATGTGGTGCTCCTATAACCCTCAAGGATTACGGTACTCACTACATGACGTGGCCAAAGTTCTCCGTGTGCGCGTAAGGGTTGTGGGCACAGAAAGTGGAATAGGCGTGTCGACATCAATCAGATTCGTTCACTTTGCATCAAAGCCCTTTCAAAAGATATGAATCCATATTTCTCTTGCTAAGAATTAAACAGAACAGACAACGAATTCTTTCCGTGGCTGGCAGCTAGTCTAAAAGAAGAAAACTCTGAATTTAAACCTGCTGGCTATACACGTATTGCTAAACAAATTCTACCCGTGATATTACATAAAACAAATACTACCTGTGATATTACATGAAACAAATCCTAACAGTGATGTTGCATAAAACAATCCTACCAGTGATATCTCTATCTATAAAAGGCAGGATATGTGTTTGTGTGTGTAACGAATGCACGGCAGCAATTTTCGACGGATTTGCACCAAAATTTAAATACACATGCTTCAAGTTAGCGAGAAGGCTAAGATCGACTTTGCATTTCCCAACTACCATCGATAGTAGAAATAATCGATTTTTTCATGCTTCTACGGCAGTTTTCATGTAGTTTGCGGCCATTTTCTACTGGCCAGAGTGAGAGTCTATAGCTGGCTGCCACGAATAGGCAGGAAGATTCTATTGGCCAGCGTGAGAGCCAACAGCTGACTGACATGAATGTTAACTAGCATACTAGCATGCAAAAAAAAATCGATAGCTGCATTCGTCACAAGTGGGAAAAATTTAAATCTGCATGGCACTTTACTCCAATTGGCTCATTCGCTTGCTTAAACTCAACGTTGATTCTGATTCCGCAGAACTGGGTTGGGTGTGAAAAAGTATTTGCTGTTAACATTCTTTTTTCATTCGGTTTTTCCAGGTACGAGTCCTTTTTTAAAGCTGACCGTTTTGTTTTCATTTTGTTTAGTTCTTTTTTCGTGACAGATTTAATGTTTAGTATAGAGCTTAGAAAAAATTCGCAGTGTGAGATAGGCAAGAAGTAAGGCATGTAGCAACATCAGCACGGCAAAGGGTACTTCTTTAAATGCAAGGAAGGCAAAAATATTTTAAGTCAAGTGATAGCGATTGCTGTATGAGTCGTACGATTTTTGAATCAAGCACGGGCAACGCCGGGCCATGCTGCTAGTATAAAACAAATCTTACGAGTGATATTTCACAAAATAAATGCTACATTTGATATTACAAGAAACAAATCCTAATAGTGATAATACATGAAATAAATACAACCAGAGATATGACATAAAACTACTCCTACCAGTGAAATAGCTTAAAATAAATCTGACCAGTGACATTACATAAAGAAATCCTATCTCTGATATTACAGAAAAAATCCGAGCAGTGATATCACATAAAAATACTCCTACCTGTGATATTACATAAAACAAATAATACCTGTGATATTACATAAAATAAATCCTACCTGTGATATTGCTTAAAATAAATCCTACCTGTGATAATACATGAAATAGATCCAACCAGATATATCACATAAAACTACTACTACCAGTCAAATAGCATAAAATAAATCCTACCAGTGATATTACATAAATAAATCCTATCTGTGATATTACAGAAAAAAATCCTAAAAGGGATATCACGTAAAAATACTTCAACCTGTGATGTTACATAAAATAAATCCTGCCAATGATAGTACCTAAAAGAAATCTTACTAGTGATATTGCATAAAACAAATCTTACCAGTGATGTTACATAAAACAAATCTTACCAGTGATATTACATAAAACAAATCTTACCAGTGATGTTGCATAAAACAAATCTTACCAGTGATATTACATAAAACAAATCTTACCAGTGATATTACATAAAACAAATCTTACCAGTGATGTTACATAAAACAAATCTTAGCTGTGATGTTAGATAAAGCAAATAATCGTTGTGATATATCAAACAAACCTTACCAGTGATAATAGAGAAAACAACTAGGAAAAGAAAACAATGTGAACTTAGCATTTGTTAATACGAAAGAAGTTCTGGCATCGCCTCCTCAGCTGCGAAAGTAAGCTTTTTTGTCGAAGCTCTCATCGTAAATTATTGTCTTTCTGATTAGATCGTTTAGTCAGCGCTGCAATATCCGAACTGAATCGTAGACGTCTGCTTAGTCCAAATTAGATGATGAGTCTAAATTAGTATTTGGACAACTAGTATAAAAGATTATTTATTATCGACCAGTAATTGTATTCCAACTTGCAGATGCTTCCAGAAAAAGAAGGCAAACTTCTTTTCGACCTCCAACAAATTCCTTTCAGAATTAAGGATGTTTTCGGTGTTATTAAAATCAAATTTGTAAGATCTTGCCTGGAACCATTAAGTTAACAATCTGTAAATCTGTAAAAGTCCTTTCGTCCAAATAGTAACGTCTATTTTGTTTTTGATCCGCTGAAATCTAACTGCCACTAATAATCTGCGTTTGAATCCAATTAAACAATTTCTCAAGCCAATGAAATTCAGGTCCCAACTCGAAGAAAATCCAATTTTGTTTAATTTTCTTTTGTCTCTGTTTGAAAAGTAAAGTAAGAAGAACTTTCACAAAAAAATGGGGGAAAAAAAAAAGAAAATGAAAAAAAAAAAAAAAAAAACGAAAAAGTGAAAGCGAAAAAAAAAAAAGCAGAAAACTTTATAATGTTGCATTTAAATCACGATTTTAATCTGTCTCATTACAAGGACTTCCGTTTGTAATAACCTCTTCGAGAAACCTTACAGGTGAAAAACAAAATGGTGACCTTCCGAACATTGGAGACCTAGAGATATCTCTAACTTTTGTTTTAACTTTCAATGGCCGCATTAACAGGAATTAGAAACAGAGAAATTTAATGGAATCAAACAAAATGGGCCCGTTTCAGAAGGATTAGTAAAGGGCGCGTCAATGAGGTGCGTACATGTGCAAGGAAGGAGAGAGAATGAGAACCTGGGATTTGTAGAGGGGGGGGGTAAAGAAAATGATAGAGAACGTTTAATGGAAATATAGGAGGGGATGGCTAAAGTAAAATAAAAAAAGAGAGTGTGTGAGAGAGAGAGAGAGAGAGAGAGAGAGAGAGAGAGAGGATTTCTCGGGCCCCTGACACACTGGGATGTGTTGGTATCTTCTCTAATAACATGCTAATGTAATGAGGTCAGTACTAGATTAGATGTTCTACTAATGTGCCTCTGTAAACCCAGACTAAAGTAAAAAAAAAAAATACCTGGAGTCATGTATTATTTTCAGGGCCGAAACACTAGTACTACAAACCCAAAGCACCCCAGAAGTACACTACGATACCACCCGGCAGGCTGAATACAGAATCGATACAATTGTAGCCTCTGTCAGATGTTAGAGCCTCTTAAAAGGCGTTGTATGCCGTGGAAGAGTTGGAGAAAAACCTCGGTATTATACTTCAACAGGATATATATGGATATATATATATATATATAGTTATGGTTATATAGTTAAGGTTTAACTAGGTCTGCTCTACTTACTGTATTGAGCACTTTCTTTTGCCTACTCGTATCAGTTTTTTTCTTTGGACTTTGGACTTGCATGCTGGATGATTATTTTCGGCGAACGTACATGTTCTTGCTTCTTTTTTTTTAATACCTTTTGTTCCCCTTTGGTATTGGTCTGATTATTCGCAAATCAAGACACCGAAAGTTTTCGGACGAGTATAATTTCTTATACTTATAAGATTATTACTACTACTACTACTACTATATATATATATATATATATATATATATATATATATATATATATATATATATATATATATATATAAAAAAATATATAAAAAAGGCTTAAACACTAATATTCCATGGTCATAATTTATTCCATTGGCATCGTAAATGACAGAGTAAGGATATAATAACATAATATTTTAGATATATGATTGCATATGTGTGTATATTTACCGCTAATATTATCAATATATATATATATATATATATATATATATATATATATATATATATATATATATATATATAGATAGATAGATAGATAGATATTATTTATATATATATATATATATATATACACACACAAAATCTATGTAAAATTTGTTCATCTGAAAATGACATTTTTTACTTGTGAAGAACGCTAAACTTATATACTGTTCAATTTTAAAAAATTTTTAGGATGTAAACATACATGTGTTGTAACGTCAAGTGAGGTAACTAAGTTATTGTGATATCTACTTTTTAAAACTATTTAAAGTTATTAGTTATAACCTAGATATTTTAAAATATACTGTAAAAAATTAATTAATTTTATTAAATTTAATTTTCAGATGAATAAAGAAGACCCTTAAATGACATTGTGCTAATGTCGAAAGTACTCGGAAATAAAATGGATATACATCAACATAGTAATTTTCTTTCTTTCTTTAATAAGGATACTAAGAAACTTGTCCGTAATTATGAGAGGATCCTATTAAAAATAAGTAGACAAAACTCGTCTAACGCAATATATATATATATAGAGAATTCGCATTCTGAACATGAGAACCGGGTTCGAATCTTACCATGGTCGATTTGTCTGGAAAGAGACTTCCTGATGTCATCGAGTGGTCGATCCCAGCGTGCGGCACCTTTGGAAAGTACCTGAAAAATATACCACGGTTTGGACAAAGTCTTGTTAGTGAAATTGGGTAGACGTTGATAGTTGTGCTAGCATGAAGTCACAAATCATTGTGCCCGAGGCCCTGTCCAAATTGTTGATCACACTAGATAACGGGCCCTTTCCCAGAAACTGTAATAATTGCAGTATAAACCACAGGTGGGCCCTGTGGGTGTTGAATAAACATAAATGATCCCGAGCAAGCGTTTGCAATAGCGATTGGCTTCCCGCCCTAGTAGAGGGGCATCCTCGAATACCAGTGACCAGCTATATATATATATATATATATATATATAATCAAATTTGATTAAAAAGAACCAAGTTCTTTCTGTTTAATTTTTATTAGATTTTTACAATCTTAGAATAAGGTGTTGATTATTGCGCTTGAAGTCGTTAATAAACTGTCCGAAGTTCATATTTTATATATTGTTTTGTTCGAGTACTTTCGACAATCGCAGTCATCGTTAAGAACCAATGTCGTGTCTTTGTGGTAGTCAACTTTTTATTGTCTACATTCTAGTACTCTTTGGCAAGTTGGAATTAGTCTGACGTGGCGTCATGGTTAGTGGGAATTTGGCCGCAGGAAAAAGAATACAATTTACTCGTGTTTATTTTATTCTATTCCCATGTAGGTCTCCCGTGACCAAATTGGTAACAGCACGCTTTGACTATAGGATTTGGAAAAATCGTAAGAATGTGCGTGTGTGTGTGTGTGTGTGTGTGTGTGTTCGTGAGCGTACAAATTCCTCCTTGGAGGGATTTTCAACGCAGGCTTATAATCTCTCAGTTGCGTCTCTGTCTTTGGGCAGAGGTGCCCAGCACTGGGAAACAGCTGCCCGAGGCCGCGTCCTCTCATTGCACCAAAGGGAGTGATCGGTTCTCGCCCGAGGCCAGCGCAGCCGACGGTTGCGGGGGTTGTGGGCAATTTTTGTACTTGTACCAGGCGTACGCGCCTGGGTCCCCACCTAAAAAAGACATTGTGTCACATCTCGTCCAAGTGGGGGGGGGGTAGGAAGGAGTTAATACTGTGTGTGTGCGTTGATTAATATCATACTTATTATAAAACCCAGGTTGTGTGTGTGTGTGTGAGTGTGTCTGTACGTTTATATATTGGATTGGATTTCCTACATTTTTCAACCGATTTCAACAAAACTTCACAGGACTACGTAAAATTACCTTGCGGTAGTTCTGACAGCGCCAAAAATTGGAAAAACACAATTGTTTTTGCACGAAATCAATTTGAAAACACGATTAAGAGTCATCGCGAGAATGAAAGGGGGACAACTCATATCGAGTTATACTTATTATAAAACCCAGGTTGTTTGTGTGTGTGTTCGTTTATATATGGGATCGGATTTCCTACATTTTTTAACCGATTTCAACAAAACTTCACTTTTTTTTTGGCAGGTAGTGTTTCTTATTGTCTTGCACGCATTTTTCTTTATTTTTCCATTCAGAATGCTTTAAAAATTCCATTTACAAGACAATTGTTTATAATAAAATTCTATTCAATCGGTAGACTCATAACGATTGAAAACAATGTTTTTGTTTGAGTTTGGGTTTGACCATTTCGTAAAAAAACAAAAAAAAAAACAACAACAAAAACAAACTAATTAAGACATGCGTGTCCGTCAACATTAAACAATAATCTTTGTCAATTTTATTTTTCAGTCTTTATGATGGTCGATACTTGATCTATCTCTTACTGTTACATCCCTGGGCAACGCCGGGCTCTACTGCTAGTCAATTATAAACTCTTTCGTATTGCGTTTATATCATGATATCTGATTTTAAAAGGGAAGTTTTACTTCTTCTCCATGCTTTCGAAAATCAAATCTCTGTTTTTAATAAGATAATGATGCAAATAATTTTAAAGTTATTAATTGACACGAAGTTTTGCCCTTAACGTTCATGGTTTCACTCACCCGTTTGGAAAAAAAAGTTCAAGTAGCAGACAAACAAAAATTCCCAAACAATATTCCAAGCGTCTCACCCAAAGTAACCCCCTGACCCAAAAAGTATAAAACGGGCTCTTAAGTCTTAGTAGTCAGTCTTATGTCAGCAAAATTCAGGCGATTCTTTATATGCTGTGTCCCCTCAGGCCGTGGGCGATGATGACTCTCCACAACTTCCTGCCCCTTGTAGCGCTTAATAAACTTTGTCTTTCTCTTAAGCCCTGTTCTGCCATCCATTTACTCAAATTCACTAAGTATCTTATGCGTTGTTTGCCCCTGTCTATCTTGCCCTCTATCTGTCCCGTGAATACCAGATTTTCCGAACCGTCTTTCCTCATTATGTGCCCTAGAAACTTCAACTGTCTCTTCCTGATGTTAAGTATTAGTTTCCTTTTTGTTTCCATTTTCTCTAAAACTTCGTCGTTACTTACATGTTGGGTTACGTGTCTGTTAAATAATAGTTTTGCAGACTATTGTTTTTTTAGAAGAAGTGTATCTCGGTTCCGACTTCCGGAAGTTGACAGCCGGGGTCAGATGTGAACTATAACAGGGAAGTCGATTTTCATTGACTGAGCTAGCGCGGGAAAGCGATCGGAGGAAAGGTTTTCAGGAGTTGGTTCTTACCCGTCAAGAGATGTACACGTGTTTTCTTTCGTGTCTGCAACGGCTCCCCAGTGTAAGGGGCGTCCTCCAATAGATAGTTAGATGATGTACATGTTAACATGTCAGTGAGCGAAATAAAGGGTTCAGTTCGACATTCCAATCACCCGAAGAAGGCCGGAACGTAAACGGCCGAAACGTTGTGATAAATATGTCAACAAAGATGAGGACAATAGTCCGAATAATGTAAAGAGTGTACATAATACCTAATCTCAGATGCTGTACATGTCAACATGATAAATAAAAATACTCTATTTACATTATTCGGACTACTGTCCTCATCTTTGTAGCCATATTTATCACAACGTTTCGGCCGTTGTACGCTCCGGCCTTTATCCATTGTGCCATGTGTCCTTAAGGAAACATGGCACATGGATAAAGGCGTTAGTTAGATCCAGTGACTGTGAGTTCAATACCCGGTTAAGGCAGTGGAGAACTTGGAGACGTGAATTAACAGGAGATATCTGATAACTGACATCCGTTAGACATGGCACGTGGAACTAGAACAGTCTACCCCAGCGAACGAAATAAAGGGTTCAGTTCGACATTTCAACCACCTGAAGAAGGCCGGAGCGTACAACGGCCGAAACGTTGTGATAAATATGGCAACAAAGATGAGGACAATAGTCCGAAAAATGTAAATAGTGTACATAATACCTCATCTCAGAAATATAGACAGATACTAAATAAAAATAGTTAAGTTAAAATTCTCTGTGTTGCAATCCTTCATTGCTGGACTAAAACGATTGGCGATCATCGGTGGAGAGAAAAAACCGAGCTGGGAGCATTTACTGCTGTTAACATGCAACATGAGTATCAAATTTTCCAAGCTTTCCTTCCTCATTATGTGCTCTGGAAACCCCAGTTGTCTCTTCCTGATGTTAAGAATTTGTTTTGTTTCCATTTTCTCTAAAACCTCGTCGTTATTCCTATGATTCACGGTATCCTCAGCATTCTTCTGTAGAATCATTTTTCTGTTGCTTCAAGTCTCCACTTCATCATTGAGGAGATCGTCCTACACTTACTGTCACATAGCAGAACAGATATCACATAGTAGTTTAGTATCCAAGTTACACAGGGTGGCCTCAAGATTATACCATTACTGTCTTTTATATTTATTTAAATGAATGAACTATCTATCTGGTAATAAATGATACTATATCCCTTGGAAATTTTATTGGTCAAATTACGAAAAACAATGGCATGCACATTTTCTTGAGTTATCGTTTCGCGCATGCGCGTTTTTCCCAATTGCAGCGTGAAGTTCTTTTTTCACCACCCTTTACATAAATAAACTTCCTTATAGAAACGAATCAAGATAAAATAACGATCCCCATTATTCTAAATAATTACGCAGTTCCTTCAAATATATCTTTTTCAATTTTCTTTATACAATATTTCAACAATACAAAGCCCATGAGCCACTCAAAACAGAGGGTTACTGAATGAGGTTGTTGTAAGGGCGGACGGAGAGGAAGTAAGAAGTTCATATTATAAGGATATGTAGGATAGATAACAGTTGGCCCCTTTAATTAAAGATCGTAGTGATCGGCAGGGAGCGCCCTTTTGGTGGTTTGTTCTACAACATAACAGTTCTGGGGAAGAAGCTTAGCAGAACTTCCTCTTTGCAAATGGAATATGAAAGACATGAGGATGAGTAGATTCAGTAGACGAGGAATGGCGGGTCTTATCTGTGAAAGTCTCAGCTGGTGGAACGAAAGAATGTAGCTCGTCTGAATATTTGCTATAAGAATAGCGATGAAGTAGAAAGTGGCTAGCAACGTTTTCGTCTGAAGGATCGAGACTGTTAAAAATAATTAATCGCCAAAGTGGCGCAAATGCTTTTGAATTCTGTCAAGGCTGAAAAGTAAGAACTGAACAGCTCCACTCCAGATATGATAGAAAGACTCCATTTTTTTTGCTCTGGCCTAGTTCTTGCGACGTTAGAACATAATAGGGTGTGTCAGGCAATTTTTTTGAGCGGTACAAGGTGCCGAACAAGGACATCCCACGTTGCGAGCTAGAAAATTCGAGGTTTTCAAAATCAAGCAATTCTGTAAAGTTAGCCATTTGGGAAGTGTTTTAATAGATGTAATGATCATTCAGATCCCTGCGCCATATTTTTTTGTCGTGTGTTTCGACATTAACCACATAAGAAAAATTCGGAAATTAGACTTACTCTCTAATTTAATGCTTTTAATAAATATTTGTTGTAGTACAAAATGGACAATAGTGACAGTGAATGAATGTTTGAACGTGTTTCATCCAGCATACCGTGATATCGCAGTTTACATCAACAGCAAATAATAATAATAATAATAATAATAATAATGGGAAGAAGAAGATGATGGTGAATAGGATGGAGAAATAGAAAATGAAGAAGATGAGGATAAAGAAGAAGGAAAAGGCAGAGGGGAATAATAATAATAATAATAATAATAATAATAATAAGAAGAAGAAGAAGAAGAAGATGAAGAAGAAGAAGAAATCGCCCAGACACCGTGTTCAAAGACCACAAGAACAGAATGAGCTTTCTTATTGACATGACAGTCACTGCAGATTTTAATGTGTCTTTGAAGATCTTCAAAAAGTTATCAAAATACAAGGATCTTGAAGTGGAAATCTAAAAATTATGGCACATGAGGACATCATTGATTCCAGTTTGATTGGAAAATATTTCGGATAGACTCATTGAAGGGATTCCTGGTCGCCCAAGCTTTAGGGAAATACAAAAAAAAATGTACTCACAAGTACAGTAAGTACTTTACGAAGTGGTTTATCTATGTAAAGTGTTTGTGATTCTTGTTTTTTTGTTTTTTTTGTTTTTTTACAAAATTCCTCAGTGGAAAATGTCATGATGCCATTTTTGGTCTTAGGTCTCTGGTTGGAACCCAGGAGGAAATGTGTATACAACAGATATCAAAAGAAATAATAATAATAATACTGATGATGATGATGATGATGATGATGGGGATTAGGATGATGGTATTGACAAAAGATATATACAAACAAAAACAGGAGCTAAAAGATTACGTTGCTGTTGTTGTAGCCCCCTAACCAACCCGTTCCTCTTTCAGACTGGAGTTGAATGCAGTATTAGCCCCCCAGCGGTGGGGGTTTTCAGGCTCCGACTAAAACCGTCTTAATTGTCTTTGTCTTGTCAAGCCCGTAATTAATCGGACCATTATCAACTGACCATTACTGGACATTGCGAAAGCCTGTTAGCCTGCAGAAGATTGAACACACCGGATGGCGATGCTGCCTTCTGGAACGATGCAAAAAGCGTAAATTGGACATGCACATATCCCCCTCCCGATCCGCGTCCACCTTCGCGATTTTTCACTCTTTTAACCTTTCACTCTCCCTCTCTATTCCTATTTCTCCCTCTCTTTCTACCTTTTACTCTCCCTCTCTATACCAATCTCTCCCTCTCTATCCCTATCTCTCCCCCTCTTTCCACCTTTCACTCTCCCTCTCTATCCCAATCTCTCCCTCTTTTTCCACCTTTCACTCTCCCTCTCTTTTTACTTTTTACTCTCCCTCTCTATACTAATCTCTCCCTCTCTATCCCTATCTCTAATTCTTTCCATTTTCACTCTCCCCTCTATCCCAATCTCTCCTCTTTTTCCACCTTTCACTCTCCGTCTCTATTCCTATTTCTCCCTCTCTTTCTACCTTTTACTCTCCCTCTCTATACCAATCTCTCCCTCTCTATCCCTATCTCTCCCCCTCTTTCCACCTTTGGCTCTCCCCCTCTATCCCAATCTCTCCCTCTTTTTCCACCTTTCACTCTCCCTCTCTATTCCTATTTCTTCCTCTCTTTCTACCTTTTACTCTCCCTCTCTATCCCAATCTCTCCCTCTTTTTCCACCTTTCACTCTCCCTCTCTATTCCTCCCTCTCTTTCTACCCTATCTCTCCCCCTCTTTCCACCTTTCACTCTCCCTCTGTATCTCTCCCTCTTTTTCCACATTTCACTCTCTCTCTTTCCCTATCTCTCCCTCTCTTTCCACCTTTCACTCTCCCTTTCTGTCCATCTCCCTCCTTCTCTTTCCACCTTTCACTCTCCCTCTCTATCCCTATATCTCCCTCTCTTTCCATCTCTCCCATCTATTTCTCACGAATGCACACAAACGAGTATACATGTGCAAAACGAATACACGCACACACACATATATACACAGTAACACATGTAGTAACACATATATAAGGACGACCCTCAGTGATTAAAATGCTTGTCTCGCAAGCTCTTGGGAATGAAGTCAAGTCCACTTGACGGCTTGCTCACCAAATCCCTATAAATATACTCAAGCATCAATCAGTCAATATTGCATAATAAATTAATAATAACATCCCAAGTAAGGTGATAAAGCTACTAAGACGTAAGAGGTTACTGGATGTGAAAGAATATGTGAGAAAAAAACATTAAGCTGAGAGGTCAATAAAAGAACAGATATTAGGAAGACAGTAGATAACGATTGACGTTGCATTTAAATTTTCGTAGATCAAAGTTGATTAAAAGGCAGGAAGCGAAAATACAGTTCAAAAGGCGAGAAAGGCGGGAGAAGAAACTGTTAGCATAGAACTTACGGTTATATATAGGTATTTCAACTGTAAAATGGTGAGACCTTTCCTCCAATCTAGTACTGCGCTCACATTTATAAAGTCTATGTATCAAGGAGGAAAGCACACCAGAACAATTAGCATGGAAATACTTATAGAAAAATAAACAGGGAAGCCATATTATGGCTTTGAGAACAGGACTGAAGTCGATATATATATATATATATATATATATATATATATATATATATATATATATATATATATATATCGTTTTAAAATTATCATCAACGACACAGCCTGTAAATAACCCAACATTCTTTCTAGATTAAAGCTACATATGTAAATATTAATACAGATCTTATCATCCTTCAACGTCATCTTTTCAGAATGCGTCCCACTTGACTACACTACCACGTATCATTCTGTTTGGAGAACTCGACACCGGTAAGAGGCTAAACGGAGGCCCAAAATGATTCTTCAAGGATCAGTTGAAAACATCTCTGGCAAAGGGCACTGAGACCTGGGAAACCGTTACGGCAAATCGGCCTTCCTGTCATTGGATCATCCGAATGGGGACTGAGACTTTCGAATCCTACCGTCAACGAAGTGGATCTGCGACATGCTATTAGGAAGACCCGACACGCCGACCCACACTCCTCACGTCTCTCCAGGAGTAGGCTTGGCCTTCACAGCCATTTCCGTCATAAGGAAATAAGGATAAAGATGTCGATCCCAGTTCTCGGATGAGAGCGGGTGCTGACAACGAATGCAGATCTAATACAAAATACCCAATAGAAACATCCTTTATATTATTTTCTTTTTATGCGCCATTTCCTTTCGGGACGTAGGCGAACATGGCTCTCCACCTCCCTCTATCCCTTGCAGTTCTCAACAAGTTCCTTCCCTCTGCCATCTCTCACAGACCACGTTCTGTCACCCATCCGCTCAAGACCGCCAGGTATGTTACACACCGCTTTCTCTTACCTGTCTTTCCCGCTCTTCGACCCGTGAGTATCAGATTCTCCAGGCCCTCTTTCCTCATTACGTGTCCCAGAAACTTCAGCTACCTCTTCTTGGTGTTAAGCATGAGGCTCTTCCTTGTCTACATATTCTCTAAGACCTAATTGTTGCTTACATGCTCGCTCCATGGTATCCTTAGCATCCTTCTGTAGAATCACATCTCCGTCGCCCCGAGTCTCTTCTTCATCCTTGAGCAAATAGTCCAGCATTTGCTGCCGTAAAGAAGAACAGATGTCACGTAACAGCTCAGTATCTTTTTCTTTGTTAAAAAGAAATCCTTCTTTCTCGCAATACTCTGTCCATCTTTTGAAATGCGTCCTTGGCCATCTTATTACTACCCGAATAACCGGCCAACTGTCAGAGAACAGTCAATTGTAATTAAAGTTCACTTAACTCTATAATATTTCTGTGTAGCCAGCATTTTCAGCAAAACATATGAAGTTTCTTTTGTCATGATGCCAAGTTCACTTGAATTTCCTGTTCTGGACATAGCTACAGAAAGCTGACCATGTGAGAAACGTTTTTTAATGTTTAATAATACAAATTAATCTTTTCACTTGTTTTATTCAGTACAATTTTTAGAAAACCTAATTAAATATTAGGTTGGTGCAAAAATAATGTCGTTTTTTGACGTTCAACTTCAAAAGATCATAACTCCTTTCATAAACTTTATTAATCGAAATAAGAACCATTAGAATCGACACATTTTTGCCAACGAGAAGCAAGTCTATTTATCCCATTAGCATAGAAATCCGGAGTTCTGGAAGCGATGAAGTCGTTGAAGGCCGATTCAGCATCATCTCGGCTTTTGAAGCATTTTTCGCGCAGGAAGTTGTCGAGATGCTTGAAAAAATGATAATCGGTGGGCGAGAGGATCCACTTCTCATCACACGTCACAATCCGCTCGAGAAATGGGTCGTTTTTGTTGCGCAGAAGGAGCGTAGAAGACACCTCAAAAGGACGATTTTTTTGATTATCGTTCAATTCATGCGGCACCCATTTATCCAACTTTTTTGACTTCCCTATTTGCTTTAAATGGCGAACGACTGTTGAGTGGTCGACCTCGAGTTCAACAGCAATTTCTCGTGTGGTTTTGCGAGGATCGGCTTCAATTAAGGCTTTCAAATGTTCGTTATCAACCGCAGTCGGCCAGCCGCGACCGTCTTCATCTTCGAGGCTCTCGTCACCATTGCGAAATTTCTTGAACCACCGTTGTGCCACACGTTCGTTAGTGGTTCCTGGGCCAAACGCATCATTGATATCACGAGCTGTCTCGGCAGCTTTTTGGCCTAGTTTGAACTGGAACAAGAAAATCGTGCGGATTTGAATTTTGTCCATGCTGTCGAAAAGCCTGCAAAAAATGAA
This sequence comes from Acanthosepion pharaonis, assembly GCA_903632075.3. Taxonomy (NCBI): domain Eukaryota; kingdom Metazoa; phylum Mollusca; class Cephalopoda; order Sepiida; family Sepiidae; genus Acanthosepion; species Acanthosepion pharaonis. The sequence goes on from CAHIKZ030002264.1 coordinate 223,679, forward strand.
TGAAGAGATTGAGAACGGTAACGAATAACACGATTCGATAGAGCGAAAAACGCGCTTCAAAATGATATATAACATGGCTATATATATATATCAATGAATTAATTCAGAAATCATATATAAAAGTAACATATGTGAGAAAACGACATTATTTTTTGCACCAACCTAATAACTTATTTCAACATATTCAGATAATTCAGTAATTTTTTTCGTCTATATTTCACTAATTTGGCAACAATAATTACTACAAACGGTGCAGGGAATCCGATAGTAACTAACGTTGCCGGACTTAAAATTATAGAATCCTATAAACATTTTATTACTTAAAAAAATTGTCTACTCTATTTTGCTTTTTAAACAGTTTTCTGGTGTTCTTGAAGCCTTATCTTAAGGGGATGGCCTGTCTCCCCTTTATATTTCTTTCCGAAGCTGCTCGGTATAGCGTACACACAGTCTTTAGTCATGTTCTCCTCTATGGGGGAGTGTCTTACTCGGGAGAGATATCTGCGAAGTGTCGTCAAGCTTTTGATGGTTGTCCTGATGTTATATGGACCGCAGATCCTTTGTATTTTCTCTGATAACCCCTTCACATAAAGCAGGCAGACTGTTTTCTGAGTGTTGTTGTCCTCCTCTTGTACCCGCCTATCCCAGTTTTTTGGGGCTGATGCCATGTACCGAGGGTAGATGTTACGTTGTAGGGTACTACTTATACTGACCAATTCTTTATCTAATGTCTCTGGGCCACCACTTATGACTTTTGCTCGGTGTTGTAAGCAGCGGACGATCCCTTTCTTTACGCTGTGTGGATAGTGGGAGTTGAAATTGAGGTACTGTCCGGTGAATGTTGGTTTGCGGTATACGGATGTCTTGAATCAATGCTCTGTTGTACATCCAGGAAAGGGAGTGAGTTTCTCCATTGTGAACTGTATCGAAGGTCTTATTGAGTTCACATGGTCCAGTAGAACCTGAACATCTTCCTGGTGTGGCCAGAGTATGAAGGTGTTATCTATGTACCTTAATCATATAGTTGGCTTTAGAGATTCTAATGCCATATATACTTGTGTAAACTACAGCTAAATACCTGAAAAAGAAGTTTCGACAAATTTGGACCCGCAAAAAATATGGAGTGTCAAAAGCATACATTTTCCCTTGTCACTGCCATTATTTCAACTACCTGCAATCCTCGGCAAAATTTGTTATTAATAAATAAATTTGTTATTAATAAATAAATAGCTATTAATATTTTGAAATTCTTATCAACCCTTTTTAAAGATAAAAGGTTTATAAGAATTGCAAAATATTAATAGCTATTTATTTATTAGATTGGTTTTTTAAAAGGATAATTTTATATATACAATATTCTAAAAACTAATACAATTGTATTAAAAAACTAATGCAATATTTATACTTTACCAATTTATAAAGAAATACATATGAGAATAATATTTTATTCAAAAATTTATAAACTTCTAAAATATTGGAATATGTGAATCAACTATAAGGAAATCCTTATTATTTACCATTTTATTAAGTTCGAAGCGATTGGCAATTAGCCCATGAGTTGCCAACCATTCCAATAAATAATATAATAAATAAATAGTGTGTATTATTTTTGTTGTTAGTTCTCAAGAACAACGAAAATGCATAAAATGGCCTTCATATATTAAGGTTTTGTTACAATTCCAACCGTTGCTTTTTAAAACATTAAACATTGCTGAAGAGTGAAGAGAAAAACCGCACTTTTGACACTCTTTTTGGCGGCTACGAAGGTCCAAATTTGGGAAGTTTCATTAACTCCACCTTAGCTTGGAAAGTAGAAGTTTTTTTCCTTCCAAAATGGGAACTCTATTGAATAATCGACAACTAAACTGGTTCCCCCACTCTACTCCATTTGGTACAAGAAGGGTGCTTAGAAACCCCGTGATATGAAAAATAAGACCTATCGAAGGGCGGAAGATCTCTCGATGTGTCAACCACCGGCTAATCCAAGTTGGTGTCTCAATAAAAACACCGTGGAGGAGGCAACGGGAAATCACTCAATTACCTATCCCTTGAATAACAGTGGCGATATAATTTCTCGTTCAGTAAAGGAATACATGTGTTGTCAGGTGTCACCTGATTGTCATATAGCGACTGTTCCCGAAACGAATATAAAGTATAACAGCGTGAAGGATGTTAACTTCCTTTGGAAAAGACTCCTCATCTGGTAAGGACAGGCATAAGCGACAGGTGTCACCGGGCAGTTATCTAGCGACTGTTCGCAAATAATAATCAGGACCTGAAACGTAAGGACGTTATACCAATGTGACTCGCTTGAAAACATTAAGCAAGAAATGAACAGATTAAATGTCTACATTCTAGGCGTATGCAAAACTAGGTAGGCAAGTAATGGGGATTTTGTAAGCGGTACACATAGGATAATACATGAAGGCCGAGAGAAAAATGAAATAGCTGTAGGGTTAATATTATAAAATGAGACCAGGAAATCTGTTTTGGGATACTACCAAATCTCAGACAGAATCGTTAGATTGAAAGGGAAACCCTTTAACATAGCAATTATTGTTGTATACGCACCGACAGTGCAGAACACGAGGTAGAAATCAATAATTTTAACAAATCTATAGACAAATCCGAGTCTTTATGTAAGTTATAGAAATCAATATCGAAAAGTGAGGCCTGAATGACAAATTCGAAAAAAATAAATCGGAAAAGTAGGCAAGTTCGGACTTAGGTGCAATGAGTGACACACGCTTAGACAATCATGTATCTTTCGATACATGACTGACGAGGAAGATTTTTTCCCGCTGTAGGTTGCCCTTTCTTTTTGCGGTAGACCAGTTGTCATCCAAGGCTATAGAACCATGTCTGATCTGTTATTTGCCCAAAGCTTGGGGTGGGGGAGGAAGAGGATTCATACCTTTCCCAAGGGTCAGTCAGTTATGTGCCATGAGTGATACACGCTTAGGTGATCATGTATCGAAAGATACATAACTGACGAGGCAGATTTTTTCCCGCGGTAGGTTGCCATTTATTTTTACGGTAGACCAGTTGCCATCAAAGGCTAAAGAACCCGGTCTGTCCTGCTATTTACCCACAGCTGGTGGGGGAGGAGAAGAAGAGGATTCATACCTTTCCCAAGGGTATTTGCACGTAAGTGAATGTAATGGATTCAAATGGAATTCGAGCTCAGCTCTCTGATTCCTCAATCCAAGCCGCTCGGACTAGGATCCTGAAATGTTCACGACAAGGGACGGGTTCAATCGTGCAGAAGACATGATCAATATCTCGTTCCAGGAGCATCTAAGATGCGTCGGTGGACATGGAGAAGCCCGGGAGGAGACAAAAAGAACCCGGGATTGATTATGCAACTATCAACAAATTTTTCAGAAACGCTGTTTTACATTGCAATATATATCCAAGTGCGGACTGCGGGAGCGACCATCTTCCTGTTGTGTGCTATATCAGAATAAAACTACGGAAACTAAAGAAGAACATCGCATTGCTTCAACTCTCATTCGATGGATACAAGTTGCAAGGCGTCACACAAAAACAGAGTTATAAACAAATATCAATCAAAGTGGAAATAGCTGGGAGAAACATTATTGACGTCAGCGAATTCGATCATATAAAGGAAAACAGGACAAGAAAGGAACGTGTGGATGACAGAGTAAATTGTAAAAATTATTAAAAAGTGACAACAAACAATGCCAAGAAAAGGAAAAGAGTACCGAACACTAAACGCGGAAATTAAAAACAAATGTAGGTAAGCTAAAGAGGAATGAAAAATGGCAGAATAGAGAGGATGTGCAACACAAATAAATCAATGAGAATATCCCAAAGGGAACCAATAACAAAAGGGTTAGTGGATGAAAGAGGAAATTCTAAAAATTATGAAAAAGTGACAACAAGCAATGCCAAGAAATGGAAAAGAGTACCGAACACTAAGCACAGAAATGAAAAACAAATGTAGGTAAGCTAAATGGCTCAATGAAAAATGGGCAGAAATAGAGACGGTGAGCAACACAAATAGGTCAGTGAATGCTGGACTGTTGTGGCTTGTTAGGGGCCAGAAAGAAAGACACGGAAAGAAGAGGGTAGGTTGGACAAGTGTATTGAAATAACAGAGAACATATATACAAAATAAGAGTGTTATTAGTTAGCAGATAGAAGTCCCCGTCCGAAATGTCAGGTTACACTGCATCCCAACTGCCTATATTTAACAGTCCCCCCACGAGGAATGTATGTGGCACAAGGCCGAGTTTAACGTGGGTTTTTCCGAGCCTGTAGACTCGGCCAAAAATATTTCCTTAGAACCCGCATAAGCGGGTTCGGGATCTGTCTAGATCCCCGGACGAAACTTTGCCCTTCGGCAAAGCCTCGTCCGGGTTCCTCTCTGCCAAAGCAGAGAGTTCGACAAAAGTCGCACGCAGTTAGAGACTGTGGGTTGACTGCCTGCCTTCGGAAGTCTCGCAGGTTAGTATTTATGAAGGATGAAGACTTCATTCTAATGTAGATAGGTCACCATAACAATTGTTAATCGCTATTTTCTGCCCCCTGATTAAACTTTTCTAATGTTTCTGTTCCTAATCCTCCATACTCTATAACCCCTGTAACCCCTTGTGTGTTAGTACCGAACACTAAGCACAGAAATGAAAAACAAATGTAGGTAAGCTAAAGAGGAATGACTCAATGAAAAATGGGCAGAAATAGAGACGGTGAGCAACACAAATAGGTCAGTGAATGCTGGACTGTTGTGGCTTGTTAGGGGCCAGAAAGAAAGACACGTAAAGAAGATGGTAGGTTGGACAAGTGTATTGAAATAACAGAGAACATATATACAAAATAAGAGTGTTATTAGTTAGCAAATAGAAGTCCCCGTCCGAACTGTCAGGTTACACTGCATCCCAACTGCCTATATCTCAATTAAAAAAAATAAAAAAAATATGGGTATTTTTTTATATAAAAATATATTGCTAGTAATTTTACTATAGAAATGTAATGCACGTATTTTTTTTTTTTATAGTGTTTTGTTTTTATTTGTGGGTTTCACTATTTGTCCATAGCTGGGACCGTAACAGGTGCTACCACACCAGGTCAGTGTGGATCTGAGAACAGCAGTAATTAAGAGATGGTTCTATGCTCATTAAAACCTCCTATCTCCCAATCAGAATTCTATAAATACTTTCATGGTAACTGTTCCAATGAGTTCTTGGTTATGGTACCCAGACTGAATTTAAGTGATATTTCATCAATTTACGGTTGAGCTTCATAGATGTATCCATAACTTCTAAACTAACAGTTTCTTTTCTCACACATCTCACTTGTGGAACTCCCTTCCAGCTCCATGCTTTCCGGACAACTTTAACCTACAGAAATTTAAATGCACTGTTGTTGTGGCCTGTTAGGGGCCAAAAAGAAAGACACGGAAAGAAGAAGGTAAGTTGAATAAGTGTATTGAAATAACAGAACATATATACAAAATAAGAATTATTAATTAGAAGATATAAGTCCCCGTCCGAACTGTCAGGTTACACTGCGTCACGATTGCCTCTATATTTAACAGTCCCCACCACGCGGGATGTATGTGGCACAACGCCGAGTTTAACGTGGGTTTTCCGAGCCCGTAGGCTCGGCTAAAAATATCCCCACAGAACCCGCATAAACGGGTTTGGGTCTGTCTACCTCTCCGGACGAAACTCTTCCCTTCGGCATAGCTTCATCCGGGTTCCTCTCTGCCAAAGCAGAGGGTTCGATAGAAGTTACACGCAGTCAAAGACGGCGTTCCGACTGCCTCTACTTGGGAAGTCTCGCAGGTTAGTATTTATGAAGGAGAAAGAGTTTATTCTAATGTAGATAGGTCACCATAACATGGAGTTTCTGCCCATGGATGTGGAGAAAACTAGAAGCAACAGAAATGTGGTTCTACAGAAGGATACTGAGAATTCAATGGACGGAGCAAGTAAGGAGGAAACCTTAAAGAAATGTCAACAAAAAGAACAGTTATGCTCAGAATCAAGAAAAAAGTCGGAATTCCTTGGACTCATGATAAGGAAGGAGGGCTTGGATAACTTAATTCACTTAGTTATATTTAAGACAAGCTCGTCAGGTAAGTGGCTCGCTGCCATTCCGTATCTCTCTTCAGGATACGGAATGGCAGCGAGCCACTTACCTGACGAGCTTGAGTCAATGGATGGCGGAACGTGGGTTGGGAGCGTTAGCAAAAAGGAAAAAAACTGCTATGGGTCACAGAAGATAGGAAGTTGTGGAGAGCCATGATCACCAATCTCCTGAAGGAACGGGGTTCATAGAAGAAGAAGAAGAATGTAAATTAGAGACACACAGACAAAATATAGCCTTCCGCGAATTTATAAAAACGCCAGTGCCCATAACTCTTAACGTTACTAGTTTTAATCTAGTCACTGTTCGTCTTCAGGTCTGAGTCCATCTGGACGCCGGTCAGTGCTGCTTGTCGGACGATTATCTGCGCCAACCTCCTGCCTTGGTGTACTCATAATTCATTCGTTTAAATGGTCGGAGTGGCCAGGATGTTGTCTAGGGACATTAATGGCAAAAACACGTGGCCATTAGCCAGCACTCTGATCATAATTTACAGTTCTTCACTCAACCCTGAACTGTTCCGGTCTTCTTTTTTTTTTTTTCGTTAACAAATAACTCCTCATTAGCCTCCATACAGACGCGCACGCCTGGCGCTGTGAATTCTTTATTTCTCTTATATCGTTTATCTACCTTCTCCCCACCTCTCGTTACCTCATTTTCGCGTTATTTCTTTTCATTGAATTCTCTGCCAATGTCTTACGCAATCTTCCTTCTTTGCCAGCTCATCAATTTAGCGTGTTTGAACTCCATTCGCCCTTACTGACATGTTCTTCCTTCCCTAATCGATGTCTGTTAAGATTACTTTTGTCTGCCACAGTTTATTCTTCTTCTTTATATGCCGTGTCCTTTCGGGACGTGGGCGATCGTGGCTCTCCACAATTTCCTGTTCTTTGTAGCTATTAATAAATTTTATCTTTTTGTTATTTCTCCGAAACCTTATCCCGCCATCCATTTACCCAAGTTCTCTAGGTAGGTTATGCTTTGTTTTACACTTGCCTTCAACCTGCCCTGTGAGTATCAGATTTTCCAAACCCCCTTTCCTCATTATGTGTCTTATAAATTTCATCTGTCTCTTCCTGATGTTAAAAATAACTTTCCTTTTTGTTTTCGTTTTCTTTAAATCTTCGTTGTTGCTCATGTATTCGGTTCATAGTATCCCCAGCATCCTTCTGTAGAACAACATTACTGTTGCTTCAAGTATCTTCTTCATCATTGAGGAGATTGTTCAGCATTCACTGCCATATAGAAGGACAGATATCACGTAATGGTTTAGTACTCTCTTTTTTTGTTTCTAACGAAATTTTTCTCTTTCTTAATACTTTGCTTAGCTTTTGGAAGTTATCTTTTGCTACCCCAATACGCCTTCGGATTTCAGTGTCACAATTTCCGTCCTCTGTTAAAACACTTCCCAGATATTTAAATTGTTGTACTTGCTTGATTTTGGGATCTTCAATTTATATAATAAATAATTATATAAAAATGCCTTGCTATTATTTTTAATATTAAAATGTATTTTTATACTTTTATAGTGTTTTGTTTGGGGTTCAATATTTGCCCATAGCTGGGACCCTAACAGGTCCTACCACCCCTGGTCACGGTGAACCTGGGAACAACAGCAATTAAGAGGTGATTCCACGTTCCTCAAAACCTCCAATTTACTGATCCGAAGCCTTGTTGAATGATATAGTTTATCGTAATACCCATGACTAGAGGAGATTTTCAAGGATTCACTGCCACATAGGAGGACAGATATTACGTAACAGTTCAGTACTCTTTATTTTTTTCTAGAGAAGTTTCTCTGTCTCTTAATACTCTGGTTAGCTTTTGGAATGCATTTTGGATATCCCAATGCACCTTCGGATTTCAGTGTCGCAATTTCCGTCCTCTGTTAAAACATTTCCCAGATATTTAAACTGTTTGATTTTTGGATCTTCAATTTGTAATTTGCATGTTGTGCTGTTCTTTTTATTAACAACCATGCATTCTGTCTTCTTGTAATTGATGTTTACTCCTTCACGACCTTCTGCAGAAGTTCTTGTAGTTTCCTTTCTCTGTTTGCTATCAACACTGTGTCATCTGCATATATTATGATGTTAAGATTGTGACCGACAACAATGAAACTTGGTAGGATTTCTAATTCGTTCAAAATCGTCTCATTGTATCCGTTGAATAAGTCTGGTGAGAAGACACATCATTGTCTTACACCCCTTTCTATTTTTGCATATTTACTGATCTCATTTTCTATCCTTTGCTACCAGTATAGGTTCTGGGTTATTCTAATATCCTTCTCAAATATATCAAGGTTACCTAGCTGTTCCAACAGGTCTTTGTGACGTACGTTATCAATCGTAACCCTCTGTCTCGAGTGACTCTTGGGCCTTGAACAGGGTGAACATAATAAGGACAAGGACACAACAAAATTTTTCTCTTTCTTAATACTCTGCTTAGCTTTTGGAAGGCATGTTTCGATATCCCAATGCACCTTCGGATTTCAGTGTCGCAATTTCCGTCCTATGCTAAAACACTTCCCAGATATTTAAATTGTTGTACTTGTTTGATTTTGGGATCTTCAATTTGTAATTTGTATTTTGTTTCTTCCTTTTGCTAAAAAACATGCATTCTGTCTTCTTATGGTTGATTCTTAATCCTTTTTTCTCGTTTCTTTTCACTACTTTCTGTAGGAGATTTTGTAGCTTTCTTTCCGTGTCTGCCATCAACACTGTGTCATCTGCATATCTTAAGTTGTTAAGATTGTGGCCACCAATAATGAATCATGGGAGGATTTCTAGTTCTCCCAGGATCACCTCAATATATAGGATGAATAAGTCTGCATGGCTTGAAAAATATAACGAGGAAAGAAGGCTTGAAAAACTTAACACTCGCAAGGTGCACATCAATCAAGAGAAACAGAGGTAAGCAGCGAGTCGCTTGCTTCACAAGTTTGAGTAAATGGTTACATTAAATTACGTTACGGGACAACGAGTTATCTCCAGTGAACTTTACCCTTTACTGTTCGACATGTCAAGCCTTGGGTTATTTAATGTCAAATGTTGTGTGAAACACCATGTGAGAATCCAACTCACTACTCAGTAAAAATGACAAACTAGACTTGATAACCAATGCTCAACACCGAAGCGCATTTAAGACAAACAGATCGATAAAAAATGAAACAAAGGAGTAAATATTGCAGAGAGAAACAAAAAGGAAGCTGTGGAGAGCCATACTGATAAAAATTAAATTGTGTTACAGCGAATTGTTGAAATCATTATTTAACTGCAGCAGCATTTGATGCGTCTAGAGAAAAAAGCTAGAATGAGGAAGAACGTCCCACTTCAAGCTATTTTTACAATGATCTTTATCTTGTACAAGGCCCAAGGGCCACTCGATGTAGAAGGTTAAAGATTAAGAGATACCACCACAAGCAAGGAGATAAATACCATCAAGGCGCAAGGGGCCACCGGAAATGAAAGAGAAAGAAAAGACTTTAGAAGGAACCGGAAACCCAATCCTAAAAGAGCAAATACCCTTAGGAAAAGTATGAATCCGCCTCTTCTCACCCTCACCTATGGGTTAATTAGTAACACTTGTATCATTAAAATCATTATTATCTCCGCCTACCAAAAACAAAAAAAGAAAAAATTCTTGCAATCTAAAAAATATTTTCTTACTTTGCATAAATAATATAATAGTAATATTTTTTTTATTAGTTTAAAATCTGTTGAATCCATCCCCGTTCTATGAATGTAACCTTGTGCCAAAGATACAGCGTCTTCTGGGTAAGACTGTAAACTACATCCGATAACAAGGCCTTTGATCAGGAGGTTTTGAGGAACATGACCCCACATCTTAATTGCTCTTGTAGCACCAGTCAGTGTCCCAGCTATGGGCAAACAGTTAACCCCCACCCAACGAAAGTATAAAAATAGGTTTTAATACCAGCAATACTTTTTTTTTTATCAGTAGTACATTTTTGAAAAAGAAAAATATTACCAGTAATACATTTTGAAAAAAAAAAAAATTACCAACAATACATTTCTGAAAAAAAAAAAATTACCAGCAATACATTTCTGGAAAAAAAATTACCAACAACACATTTCTGGAAAAAAAATACGAACAATACATTTCTGGATAAAAAGCAATAAAAATCTTGCCGGCATTAAATAACACATTGCGATTGAACCCTGCCGTAAAACAAACCAAATCAAAGGTAGAGCTATCGTCTGCTTCTTTGTTTTTTCTTTTCTTTTCAGTCCATCAGCAATTTTACCAAGACTGTAACACTGACCAGCGGAATCGGCGAGGAAATGCGCTTCTCAGTTAGTGTCTGGGCACACCATAATTCCTTTCTTCCTGTTTTTACAATTCCAAGGACATTCCAGCCATTATATTCCGAGCACTAAAATATTCCAGCCTCAATTCTACTCAAGCAATTTTTAAAAAAATAAATGATTCAATATACAGGGTGGTCCGAAAGTCCTGTCACCATTACATAATATAATGATTTTCCAAGCGTAGCTTAGATGTGGCACAAGGCCGACAGTATGGGGCACTCAGTGAGTATCGGACTCACTACTCAGTCGTAATTGTTCTGGCTAGACAAGCTTGTTAACCATTAGACCGCCTTGAGGTAACCATCCTTATATAATATAATTTTCTATTTCAGATCACTGACACTAAAATGATGGTCTTCATACCGAACTTTTCGGTGTGTGACAGCGTCAATGAAAATGAATAAAATAAATCCAGTACATGTGCTTTGTATTAATGTATTACTTGTTCTTCTATTGTTCTCATCATCCTGTATTTATAAGGCCTTTATAAAGTTATGTTTCGGAATTTGTTTTGTTTCATAAAATATCAGATGAAGCTAAATAAATAACGAAACATGTTGATTTCATAAAAAAATGATCTATTTTCAAATTATATATTTTAGTACAAATGTTCTTTTTAATCTTTCATCTTTCAACGTTTTTAGCCAAGAGTTGCTGTTTTTCTAAGTAATCTAAAAAGACACGTCCTGAAGCGACACAGATGGATATTAATGGATTTATAAGTAACCAATAATTAATACTGGAATTTTTTTTTAAGAAACCCATGATTAATAGCGGATTTTTAAGAAACCTATATTTTGTAGGGCTTTTTTTTTTAGAAATCTATAATTAATACCAAATTTAAAAAAAAAACATATTTAATAGCGAATTTCTTTAGAAACTTATAATTAATAGCGGATTTTATTTAGAAACCTGTAATTAATAGCGGAATTTTTAGAAACCTTTAATTAATAGCGGATCTTTTAGAAAGCTATATTTCGTAGGGCATATTTTTTAGAAATCTATAATTAATACCAAATTTAAAAAAAACATATTTAATAGCGAATTTTTTTAGAAACTTATTATTAATAGCGGATTTTATTTAGAAACCTATAATTAATAACGAAATTTTTAGAAACCTGTAATTAATAGCGGATCTTTTAGAAAACTATAATTAATAACAGAGTTTTTAAAAACCTATAATTAATAGTGCATTTTTAGAAACCTATAATTAATACCGGGTTTTTTGAGAAACATAATTAATGATTATTTTAGTAATCTATAATTCATAGCGAATTTCTTTAAAAACTTATAATTAATGGCAGATTCTTTTAGAAACCTATAATTAATACCAGAGTTTTTAAAAACCTATAACAGTGCTTATTTTAGAAACCTATAATTAATACCGGTTTTTTTGAGAAACATAATTAATAGCGGATTATTTTAGTAATCTATAATTAATAGCGGATTTTATTTAGATACCTATAATTAATACCGTTTCTTTAGAAACCTGTAATTAAAGGCGGGTTTTTTAAAAACTTATAATTGTTAGCTGATTTTTAGAAACCTATAACTATAGTGGATATACTTTAAAAACTATAATTAATGCTGGATGCTTTTTAAAAACCTATAATTCGCTCCTGCTTTGAATATTGCTGCCGCACAGGTCTGCTGCTTCTGCTATGGATTTATAGAGTTCTGATAAAATACAAATAATCTGCAATATTATTTGTCCTGACCTGACATCTCAGCGCAGTCACTTCCCCACGGGCTGTAACGTAGTTTCGCTTTGGCTTTTCTACAAATACTTTCATCGTAATTCTTCTGATGAACTTTTTTCTATGAATTCAAATTCTGATTACTAAATCCAGTCGAATCCATTACATTCACTTACATGCTAATACCCTTGGGAAAGGTATGTATCGTTTTCTTCCCCCCCCCCAGCTACGGGTAAATAGCAGGACAGACCGGATTCGGTATCCTTGGAAGGTAACTAGTCCACCGCAGAAAAAATGGTAACCTACTGCGGAAAAATAATCTGCCTCGTCAGTCATGTATCGAAAGATACATGATCGCCTAAGCGTGTATCACGCATGGCACATAACTGACTGGTTAGATCGGCGGTAAGATCATATCATTCTAGAGTCGAAATGGCTATATGTAACCGTAAGTTCTATGCTAACAGGTTCTTCTTTCGTACTTCTCGTTTGTGGAACTCCCTTCCGGTTTCTTTGTTTCCGGTCAAAATTTATTCTTCAAAAAATTTAAATGAAATGTCAATTGTTATCTTTTGTCTTCTTAATTCCTGTTCATTTATTGTTCTCTTTCTTTAATAGTGTCTTTAACTCATATCCTCTCACACTCTAGTAATGCATTGCATCTTAGTGGCTTTATCGCCTTGCTTGGGGTGAAATGATTAAAAGTAAAAAGAAAAAAAAGCCATTGAAAGACCTCATAGGCACCGTCAAAAAGAGACAGTTAGAATACTATGGACAAGTCATCGTTTTACTTCCAACCTTCGAGGTGCCACCTTAACCAAAAAGAAGAGGCCGAGAGAGGGAAAACAGGTTGACAACGTCACTGAATGGAGTGCAAGATCCTTCACAGGGGCTCAAACAACGCAACCGAGACGTTGCTCCGAGGACCTGCATTCGCTGGTTCCCAGACTTCATGAATTCAAGCGCCCTACGAGGCTGGCATCCTGCTCCCAGCCTTTCACCGTCGAAACTACTAAATGTAGCCGTCTCTTCTACTCCAATAGCTTCATGTCTCGCACCTCACGCCTGTGGAACTCCCTTCCCTATTCCAGTTTCCCTGAGAGCTATAATCTCCAGCTATTCAAATGTAATGTCAATCGACATCTCCAGTTGCCTTGATCTATCCACTATCCTTCTCCTCATCCTTTCCTCTATCACTCCCTATCTGATCTTGCTCCAAATCTTCTGTCACCCCTTGCGTCCTAGTGGCTTCTCGCCTTGCTTGGGGTGAAATGCTTAAAAATATATATATATATATATATATATATATATATATATATATATATATATATATATATATCGGAGAAGCTGGTCAGGTGCTCAGCCGAGGAGCGAGCCTACGGCTATACCTGATCAAGGGACTGATGATGATGATGAGGAGGATGATGATAATGGTAGCGACGACGAATTGGATCATTCAGTAGTTTACGGTGGGGGTCTTTTCGCGATCATAATGACGTGTACAGCTATGACTGTACTTTCTGATAAACAATCTGGATAATTTAGAAATACTACTTGTTGTTGTTGTTGTGCTTCTTCACTGCTTTGATTCTTCGTGTTTCCTCCTCCTCCTCCTCCTCCTCCTCCTCCATCCTCATCATCATCATCGTCAGTCCTATAACCGAGACTCTTCATAGAGTCAATGCTCAGCGGAACACGCGAGCAGGTCACTTCACATGTCTCAGTACATATTCATTCATGCGTAGCGTGTCTTGGGCAAATTAGATCTGGCGGAGACTATCCCTCTCCTAGATTTAAATTATGTCAATACCTAAAATTAATATTCTGTTTGCCTCGGGGTTCTTGATAGGCTCCAGAAGCGGATATGCAATATGGTTGGCCCTGCCCTGGCGTCTCGTCTACAGTCACTTTCTCACAGACGCGCCGTCGCCCCCCTCTGTCTGTTCTACAAATACTTTCATGGAAATTGCTCCGAGGAGCTGCATTCGCTGGTTCCCAGACGTCATAAGTTCCAGCGCCCTACGAGGCTGGCATCCCGCTCTCACCCCTTCACTGTCGAAACTCCTAAATGTAGCCGTCTCTTCTACTCTAATAGCTTCATGTCTCGCACCTCTCGCCTGTGGAACTCCCTTCCCTTCTCCTGTTTCCCTGTGAGCTATAATCTCCAGCTATTCAAATGTAATGTCAATCGACATCTCCAGTTGTCTTAATCTATCCACTACCCTCATCCTTTCTTCTATCACTCCTATCTGATCTTGCTATTTGCTGTAACCCCTTGCATCCTAGTGGCTTCCCGCCTTGCTTGGGGTGAAATACTTAAAATATATATATATATATATATATATATATATATGAAGAAATATAGTCTTAAAATGTGCTATATTTATGGGATAAAGTGAACATAGAAGTCAACATTCGTGGCCTGATGGTTGCGTCTAGCATGAAACAGACTGTCCCCTGTAAGTGTTGACTTCTATATTCACTTTTATATTTATTATGGTAATATATATATATATATATATATATATATATATATATATATATAGAGAGAGAGAGAGAGAGAGAGAGAGAGAGAGAGAGAGAGAGAGAGAGAGAGAGAGAGGAGTTAAGTGAAATTTTTTCCTGCCATTTGGAATATGAATGAAACTACGGTGATTCAATTCCGTGGAATACTATCATGAAACCCTTGCTCAGAAAATTTCATGAGACTTCCAGGAAATTTAATCACCATTGCTTCCTTCATATTCCAAATGCCAGGAGAAAGTTGAACTTGAACTTTACCCCAAAACTTAACCTCTTCAACCCAACGGTCAGTCATTATCTGTCCTCCTTAACATAATAATATTCACTTCCTACAACCTCTTACATTCATGTTACACACGTCATTCAGTAACCAACTTACTTTGAGAGGTCCTAATTTCAAAAATGCTTCGACGGAATTTTGATGGGTTGAATCTTTTATGCACTTAAAATTCTAGTGTACCTCTGTTCCATTTGTTTTTTTTTCTATAATATTTATCAAAATGTTTTTCTTTAATATTTCGCAAATTTACTTTAATAATTCTTTAATATTTCTTTAATATTTAAAAAAAAATTTTCTTTAATATTTCTGTAATATTTTTTTAAATATTTCTGTAATATTTCTTGTTCTTTTCTGCATTTGATTTCAGCAGTTGAAGTCGTGGTATTCTCTCTGGTATACTATCCACAGAGCCATCACCATTTGAACTGTGTTTTACTGCAGTAAATCAGTTTCCTTCTCTCTTGTTCGTCTCTTTCTAATATCTTTTACATCTGTTTATACTTCATCATGTCGGCAAATGCCTAAAATGCCTCCGCCGTCGTAACTTGATTCATGGTCGGCTATGTTACACGATAAAGCTTCATCACTCTTGCATATTGTCTGCGTGTCATGCCCGCCAATTTATATATCGCCATTGTTGTTCATCATTGCTTCATATACAGTCTTCAACAGACAGGCGAGCGAACGCACGCAGGCACAACACACGTGCATACACAAAATCACAAACGCACACACCATTTGTTTTTCAACAAACATTTTATGTCATTGCATTGGCGTTGCTATTGGATTACAAAATGCTCCGACATTTTTATCATCGACTTCATATCACTGAACATCTGAGATTTCTTTTGATTTTCACTCACCTCGTGATCATTTTCTTTCTTTCTTTCTTTCTTTCTTTCTTTCTTTCTTTCTTTCTTTCACATTTGCTCCCACTTTCTTTTTCCATATTTTTCTTTCTTTCTTTCTTTCTTTCTTTCTTTCTTTCTTTCTTTCTTCATCCTGCTTGTTATTTTCTTATGAAGAATTCTTTCTTTCTTTCTTTCTTTCTTTCTTGCTTGCTTGCTTTCGTTCTTTCTTTCACATTTGCTCTCACTTTGTTTGTACTACAATATTCTTCGTTTTTTTTGTTTAATTTGTTTGTTACTTTCACATTTGCTTCCATTTTGTTGTCACTATAATCTTTCTTTCTTTCTTTCTTTTTTAGATGGTCTTTCTAGTCCCTTTTCCCTTTTCATCGTCTCAATTTCCCCTTGTTTCTTTTTTAACCATTTCCCCCCAGGCAATGCAATAAATCCACTAAGACGCAAGCATGCGGGTTATTGAGTGCGAAAGAGTAAAAGAAAAAGAAAAAAGCATCAATAAAGAGAGAGAACAATAAAAGAAGAGGAATTAAGAAGTCAAAAGATAACGATTGACATTACATTTAAATTTTTGAAGATCAAAGTTGTCTGGAAAGCAAGAAACCAGAATAGAGTTTCATAAGTGGAAGTGCGGGTGAAGAAACGTTTAGCATAAAACTTACGGTTTCATCTAGCCATTTCAACAATAAAATGATGAAATCTTACCACTAATCTAGTACTGCACTTAAATTCGTATAGTCGAGGTGGCAAAGAGGAAGGCTCACCAGAACAATTACTATGAAAATATTTATAGAAAAGGCACAGAGATGTCGAGTCAGGACCGAAAATATTGCAGATTCTTCTTTGCCCGTTATCATGCAACTTTAAATATACAGCCGAAGCATCAGACCATATAGGACAGCAATATTCAAAGCATGAAGATAGAAATATATAAAATAGATCCTAGCGAGACAAATTGTCTAGCACAGTACAGTGAAACGACATTCTTAGCAGCAGGCATAGCATTTGATTCAATGCAATCTTTCCATTTCATGTTCATGGAAACCATAAGACCGAGAAGACGTAATGAATGTCTGCCCTGGAAGTTAGTATCAGTCATTCTCATGGAAGACAAAAAAGTTGTCTAAGACGATTAAAACGGATCATTTTTGTTTTGGAGGTGTTAAAATTCACAAGCCATTTCTTGCACTAGTTAACAATCGATTGCAGTTTTTTTTTTTTTTTTTTATAGATCAGCTGTAAATTTGAACAATGATATATCTACATTTAAATTTTGACTGGGGAAGAAGAAGTCGGAAGAGAGTTCCACAAGCGAGAAGTGCTATAGAAGAAACTGTTGGTTACATTTAATCATTTCAACTGTAAAATGATGAGACCTCGCCGCCAATCTAGTACTGCACTTAAAGTCATAAGAGTAAAGTTCATCAGAACAACTGCCATGAAAGTAGGTATAGAAAAGGCACAGGAAAGCTTTGTTCGGGCGTTAGAAAAAAGACTGAAGCCGTGATGCCAGGAGGGGACCAATAGCATTGCAGATCACTCTTTGGATTTTATCAAGAATCTCTAAATATATAAGTAAAAGCACTAGACCATAGGTGGCAGCAATATTCTAAGCATAATTGGATGATAAACTTATAAATATATAAAATAGATTCTAATGAGAAAAATTGTTTAGCACGACACAGTGAAACAACTTTCTTAATAGCAGACATAGCAATTGATTCAACAATAATCTTTCGATTATATGTCAGCGGAAAATGTTAGTCCGAGACGGCATAATGAATCAATCTCCTAAGGGTTAGCATCAGCCCTGCTGATGGGGAGCTAAAAAACGTTCTCTAAGGCGATTAAAAGAGAGCGGTTTCGTTTTGGAGGCGTTAAAATTAACAAGCCATTTCTTTCGTAAATCCGTAACACGAGCAGAAATAGAAAAATCAGGCATAGCTGACCACATATGGAGAGAAAAGGGAGATCCCCACCTCCTGTGGGACGGGGTTGAAATACTAGACAAACAGCGTCACTGAAAAATACGAAAACTTAAGGAATCAGCTTATATGCTAGGCCACAAAAATCTCCTAAGCCGGACAAACAATAGAAATAAATGCAATATGGCAACCAGTAATACCGAGTGCTAGAGAAAAAAACAAAACAAACAATTATAACAACAAAATTGCAATATGAACTCTGATAAAAAATGATTACGTTTATAAGTCCCAAAATTTAATTCATACGCTGATGTTCTCAAGGACACATGGCCCAGTGGGTAAAAGAGTTGGTTGGATCCAGTGACTTAATCCAAAGTAGTTGTGAGTTCAATACATGGCTACGGCAGGGGTGAACAAAAACTTGGAGAATTGAGTTAAAGGAAGATAACTAAGAAATCCGGAAGAGGCATGGCACGTAGAATTAGAACAATCAGTTCGAAATTCCAATCACCTGAAGCAGACCGGAGCGTACAATGGGGCATGGCAATAAAGATGAGTACAACAGCCCGAATAATGTAAATAATTACAATACTTCCTCTCAGAAATATAGACAGCTAATCCATTTCTTACCCAGTTAACAACAGATTGTAGGTCATTTCTGAGGTCAGCTGCTAATTTAACCTTTCGAACTGATCATATTTACTATGAAGAAAGGAGTAAATAGTTGTGTAAATAGCAGAGATGCCAAGTTGAGAATTGATGACATCAGTTGATGAAAATTTGGAACTATGTAGACCCAAGGATAAAGGGTCCTTGGAGATTCCCGCATTAACGCAAACATATGTAGAAAATGGCCGTTCAAGACAACTTTGATTTCGCGATTTTATAAGATTGCATGAAATGAAAAATTCGTCCATAACCTTTCAACTTGGCAAGAAGACCAACATACCAAAGCAACAGCCTGAGCTTCACCAGTCTTATCTAAAGCTTGACATATTCTTTCAGCAACAATCGTCAATATATCAGCAGTTGATCTAGAGAAGCGAAAACCATATTGCTTGTTTGAAAGAAGAACCAGGTAGGTTATATTCTTAATCAATTCAGAGTTGATTAGAGCTTTTAAGATTGGTTTGGTTTGGTTTGTTTTATGGTATATCAACCTCAATGGGTTATTTAATGCCGACAAGATTTTTGTTTTCCAAAAATGTATTGCTGCTAATATTTTTTTCTTCAAAAATGTATTGCTGGTATTAAAACCTATTTTTACACTTTCATAGTATTTTGACCCCAGTTTGGAGGTCCACTACTAGCCCATAGCTGGAACCCTGACAGCTGCTACCACCCATGGTTACGGTAGATTGGGACCACCCGCAATTAAAAGGTGGTTCCACGTTCCTCAAAACCTCCTGATCATAGGCCTTGCTGCCGGGTGTAGTTTATCGTCATACTCAGGACGCGGGTGTAGTTTATCGTCATACCCAGGACGGAAAGCCTTTTGGACTTTACTAAAAAGAGGCAGAAGGCTAATAGGCTGGTTGTTGGAAGAATCGGATGATCTGCCTGACTGGAACTACAGAAGAAGATTTCCAACAAGCAAGAATCAACAAAGCGGTTATTGTAAAGTTTATAGAGAACGGGAGCCATTTCAAGAGCATATTACTTAAGGACCATAGCAGAGATACCATTAAATCCACGTGCTTTGTGGCAATCCAGTTTACAAAAAAAATGGACGGGGCTATATGCATACCACACAGTAGAGACTCAGTTCTAAGTGGAAAGTCAGGCACAGATACTTGATACCTTAGATGAGCCAAGAGGAGAGTTGGAAGAAAATTTACAAGCAAAACAGCTGATGATAACACTTCAAATTGAGTGAAGAGAGACAGTCAAATGTCATTCTTTCGTTATTTTTTACTTTTCATTTGTTATATTAATCTATAATGGATCACTAATCTATATTTTTCGCTTACTTACTTAATTAGCATATACTCATATACACTGAGAGACTTTTAAAGTCAAGATTTTTCATTGAAAAGATTTCCTTTAAGAGTAGGAGATACCAAAACAGTACAACTCTTTCAAAGTATATGTGGGAACAGAGGGTCCATTTGTGGACAAATGGTTGAGACAGGGAAATTTGTGTTGAAATGTGATAAAGAGAAATTAAACACAGATGCGTTCATTGACTGGAACAGAGTATTGAATAATATGTCAGAAGTGTTCCCTACATGTAAGCATGAAAGGCAGTTTCTATTGTGCCGTCTAACCTCTTCGGGAATAAATGATATGTGCTTTTTAGCAATTATCGAAGACCAAAAATATAATATGGCTTCTTATTTCAATTGCTTGTCTACTAGATGTTAATTTATGTTATTTGTAATATCTTCTGTGGATATATATATATATATATATATATATATATATATATATATATATATATATATATATGTGTGTGTGTGTGTGTGTGTGTGTGTGTGTGTGTGTGTGTGTGTGTGTGAAAAGTGTGTGTATATAAATATAAATATATATATATATATATATAATTATTTATATATTACATGCGCGGTGCTTATTAGAAAGTGCTCAATATCAGAGATAGAGTTAACATATTTGGTTGCATTGATGTGAGTTTGTGACCTTGGGTTTCACGCTTTAGCGATCGTCAGACAAACTGATTAATGTTTTAAAAAACAAAAAATCAGAGATAATCTCCAAATGTAGGCATGAGAACAAGTACCTATTATCCGAATTTATACCAAACGGATGAAAAAAAGGAAAAAAGACAAATCACCAACAATTACAATTTAATTCAAGCTACCATCACAATAACTACATTTATCGTTATCGTTATTATCATTGCACCATTATTAGTAACCACTTCTACCACTTTACAATAACTATTAACTACTAATATTATCATTACCACCAACACCCAACACCATTACTACCACATCACATCTACTATTAACATATAAACCCACTATAATTATTAACGTAAGTTACTCCCCCACCCCAGCATATTTAATACCACCAAATAAAAACCAATAAGATCAGAGATAATTTCCAAATGTAGGCATGGGAATAAATACCTATTACCAGGATTTATACCAAAATAAATAAATATATATATATATAGAGAGAGAAAATAAAATAAAACACCAACAACCACTCTTTAGTTCAAGCTAGCACCACAATAATTACATTTATAGGTTTTTTTTTATCATTCTCCCACCACCATTACTATTCACTTCTACCAATTTACAATAACTATTAGCTACTTATATGATCATTGTCTCCAATCCCTCTACAACATTACTATCACGTCACATCTACTATTATCGTATAGACCCGCTATAATTCTTAACGTAAACTACCCCCTCCCCCAGCATATAAAATACCACCAAATAAAATAACCAATAAGGATTACAAACAGAAATTTCTACCAGTTACATATACACAGTCATCAAAAACAAGCAAATAACCAGCTTTAAAGTAATAACAAATAAACCCTTTCTTTTTTAATAATTAAAAATAAAAAAAAAATAATAGTAATTTTTACCTATCATATTTTTACACAGACCCCACCACACGTATATACATACATGCGAGGAAATATTATTCAGTGAAGAAATAGAAAAATGCCCTGATTGTTGACATGTATACATTCACGCGACATTCACGAGAAATTTTCGCTACACTTCCAATCTTTGAATTTCAACATACAAATGCGTATGTATAGACACAACATCACCCATATACATACATATGTCAAATCCGAAACTGTCCACATATGTTTATATCTGTATGAGTCCCAACGGACAAGCAAGTGTGTATGTTTGTCTGCGTACCTCATCGGGTGTACGGACATGCATCTATGTTTGCGTTAGCATGAGTGACATCACGACGACGATTCCCCCCACTCCCATAATAACACACGCAATCTACATAAACCCAATTTTTAAAAAAATGAATCAGTTTGTCTGACGATCGCAAAAGCGTGAAACCCAGGGTCACAAATTCACATCAATCTAACCAAATATATATATATATATATGACATGCTACCTACCTAGACCGACAGAATGAACTCTGCCGAACGATATATATACTACGCCTCTCAAGAGAGACGAACAGATTTGGTATTGGGACGGTATTGAATCGAATCGAGCTGATATCAGTCACGCCAAACCAGTCGGACAGTCTTACTAACCTTTTCACTTCTTGTATTATTTCTTGTGTAATATATTCTTTGTTATTTCTACTGTTGTGTTTCGTGTCGTTTTTCCATGGTCCTAAACTTGGACCATAACAATGTATATATAGGTAATAATCCGTGGGTAAGTAATCCAAGTAGATCCTATTAATATAAAGTATTAAAACTGATTCACAAAAGAGAGCTCAATATATTTATTATAGAGCATATAAGGGAATTAAAAAATTCAATTTTTCTTGTGTTTGAACAAGTGTTTTCTTTTTTTGGACACAGAGTATGTAGAAACTGTCCAAATGTTCTAGAATTTCAAGCACTTTCGGCTATACTTTCAGCCATTATCAGAGGATGATTTTATTTTTGCTTTTTACTTGGGTGTATGGGTTGTGTGTATGTTTCTAAAGTTATAGGGATGTTTTATTTTCGCGTGTTCCTAGTTAATATTATTAATTGTTGGCTTTTTCTTTTCTTTTTTATTATTAAGGCTTTCATTATTTTTAATCATTTTTTATATGTTGATAAGGTTATTGTGATTGTATTTTCTACTAGGATGTTTCGGATGGAGTCTGGTATGTTTGTGTGTGTGTGTTTAAATGAATTCAAATGGAATTATCGTCGGATAAATGTTTGGAAAATAAAACATCCCTATAAGACTAGATGCACATGCACACAACACATACACCCAATTAAAAAGCAAAAATAAAGTCATCCTTGATACTGGCTAAAAGTGCAGCCGAAAGCACGCGGAATTATAGAACATTTGGGCAGTTACTACACACTCTGTGTCCAAAAAAGAAAACACTATTTCGAACACAAGGAAAAAGAATAAAGAACTTAGTAAATCTTAGTACTTTTTGTCTGATATATATATATATTTAATATATATATATATATATATATATATATATATATATATATATATTTATGTGTGTGTGCGTGTGTGTGTTAGGAAATGGATATGTCAAATTTAAACAATTTCTTAAAAATAAAATTGACTTTGTTTACGTTAGGATACAAAACAGAGTATATATGTATATTTCGAGAATCGGGAAAGATGCGTGTTCAAAAAACACTATTCGGGCTTTGTTCGATCAGGTGGTCCTACGTGGCCGAGAGGTCAAGTCACGTCAGATCTAATGACGGTTTCTCTAGGCGACGCAGGTTCAAATACTGATGGAGGGCGCATATATTTCTAACAAGATTTCCTTGACTTGAATTTCCCTGACTTGAAGTGGTGAGACTACATCGAATCAATTGCTGCATCTACTGCAGTTGTTATTGTTGTCAATATTTCGTTCTTTCGCGTGTAACGACGTCATAGAACCGCATCATGAATTTACGACCTGCGTCTGCTATTCCGCGACCGTTATCGTCGCATAACAATCTTCAATGTCAGCATAACAGAATGCCATGTTTATGGTGAATATCTTTGTTTAGATGTCCGCATAACCACTCTGAAGATGGCTCATGTAAGCCGAAAGCTCAGACCAAGAAACAGCATAATAAAAAATA
This sequence comes from Acanthosepion pharaonis, assembly GCA_903632075.3. Taxonomy (NCBI): domain Eukaryota; kingdom Metazoa; phylum Mollusca; class Cephalopoda; order Sepiida; family Sepiidae; genus Acanthosepion; species Acanthosepion pharaonis. Next base: position 247,133 of record CAHIKZ030002264.1, read on the forward strand.
TCCAAATGTTGAACAATTTTTGTCTTTATTTTTTCCAGAAATTAAAGCAAATATGCGAAGTTTAGAATGGCTCAAGAACAAACATAACAGGCATTCGTTGTCTGTTATATTTAAAAATATATGTTTGAACAATGATCTGCTTCCCCTATACACTAAATTCAAGTTACACGATACGCAGTATTAAATGATCCTAACAGCAAGAAAATTTTGATGGAACCTTATTAAACGACAAATAAACATATCCATACAAGAATTATAACGGTTCAACATTGAAATTGTACTTATTAAAAGAATCTGGCAGTCTTCTACCACCTCTGAAAATTCAAGGAAATATTGGATTTATTACAAAATACAACACAAAAGGAAAATGAACCCCATAAACAACTCATCCAAAAAAAGCTAAACAAATTATATAAAGAAAAATACTTTTACCAAACATCAACGACAACTTCATTAACCTATCAGATTACCAACTCACTCTAAATTAAATAGAATTCCTTAATCTTGGACCATATTTTCATGTCACACAGAAACTTAAGTTAATGTTTAAACAAATGCAAATTGAAGCTTTATACCAACAAATACTTCTATTGGAACAAGACAATCATATTACTACACAAGTAGGTTTAAAAGAATTACTTAAAGCCGAATCTATTAAAAATCATTATCATAAAAATCCGAATAGAATTATAAACACTCCTTAAATAAAAACAGCCACACAACTGAAAAATAACAACAGTATTGTTACCTGATGAGCTGATAAAACTCTTACTTTCGTTATTTTAAACAAACATGAGTACCAATTTAAAATTACAGGCTATTTTAGGCGATCATAATAAATTATTTAAAAGTTAACCAATAACACCACCCTTTAACTTAAAAACCATATCAATAACAATGCTGACACAGGATCCGATAAACTTCAAAAGATTATAGATGATTATCAACCTGGCTACCTTTATGGAAATGTAAAAATCCATAAAAAGGACCATCCCCTCCGACCTATCATTTCACAAATACCTACACCCGTATATTACCTTTTAAAAACCCTTAACAAATTATATATATGTAAATATTCTCAGATAGTGTATCTGTAGAAGAGACAAAATAAATATAGTTCTTTCTCTTGCCGCTTTTTATCCATATGTGTGTGTGCGTGTGTGTGTATTTAAACATATATATATATATATATATATATATATTTAAACATATATATTAACTTCATTAATGTATTGGATTAGCAACTCACTCCAAATGAAATGGAATTCCTTAATTTTGGACCAAATTTTCATGTCACACAGAAACTTAAGTTAATGTTTAGACAAACGCAAATTGAAGCTTTATACCAACAAATACTTTCTATTGGAACAAGACAATCATATTACTACACAGGTAGGTTTAAAAGAATTACTTAAAGCCGAATCTATTAAAAATCATTATCATAAAAATCCGAATAGAATTATAAACACTCCTTAAATAAAAACAGCCACACAACTGAAAAATAACAACAGTATTGTTACCTGATGAGCTGATAAAACTCATACTTTCGTTATTTTAAACAAACATGAGTACCACTCAAAATTACAGGCTATTTTAGGCGATCATAATAAATTTAAAATGTTAATCAATAACACCACCTCTTAACTTAACACCATATCAATAAACTTATTACTGCTAACAATGCTGAAAGAGGATCCTATAAACTTCAAAAGATAGGTAATTATCAAACTAGCTACCGTTATGGAAATATAAAAATCCATAAAAAAGATCATCCCCTTCAACCTATCATTTCACAAATACTTACACCAGTATATTACCTTTTAAAAAACCTCAACAAATTAATTACTCCCTACCTTCCAAGCAAATACTGTATTAACTCCACAAATTCTTCATGCTGTAAAATCAAACAACCAAATAATCGCATCTTCGATAGTACAAAATTTATTTACTAATGTCTCGGTCCATGAAACGATTGACATCATTATCCGTGATGTATAAAATCACACTTCTCTCCCACCCATCAATATTATACCCGCTATTTTAAAAACAATTATTATTAGCATGTAGCACTCAAGTACGTTTCATGACCCTCTAGGTAATATTTATACTCAAATAGATGGTATTGCGATGGGATCTCCTTTAGGCCCACTTTTTTCTAATTTTTATATGACACATTTAGAAAATAAAATACTTAATGACACTAATAAACCCTCTATATATGTAAGATACATAGATGACATTTTCATTTTGGATAAAAATATTGATCAAATTACACAACTTAAAAACAAATTGGAAAGTCACCCCGTTCTAAAATATACACTTGAACTTAATAAAATTCCATTCCTTGATGTATTTATTGATTCCAGCAGACATAAATTTACTGCTTCTCTATATAGGAAATCCACTAGCATTAACTCGTGTCTTCTTAATGATAATAGTGAATGCCTCCAATGATATAAATTAGCCATTATAACAAACTTTATCCAATGCACACAAATGATATCTTCTTCCAAAACCATATTCTATAAAGAATTACATAACATCAAAAAAATACTTGTTAGTAATGTCTTCCCTAATTTCGTCATTGATCAAGAAATTAAAATACATCTCAATAAACTTAATAATATCTTTAACAAAATTGTTAATATTAATAATAATAGTGTACACCAAAATAGACATAATACTATTAACTTATACTAGTGTAATCAAATGCATAATAATTACAAACATGATTAAAAAACACTCAAAAACATAATACGTAGAAATATTAATAATAATAAGCAAATTAAGCTCATCATATATTATTAGATTGGTGCAAAAATAATGACGTAATAATGTCGTTTTTTGACGTAGAAAAGTACGTCAAAA
>CAHIKZ030002264.1:252500-255000 GCA_903632075.3 Acanthosepion pharaonis
CTTTTGATTGTTTTTAGATTTTTTTTCTCTCCTTGTTTACGTATTTTTCGATAGATTTATTTATGTCTTTTCTTTCTTTCTTTCTTTCTTTTCTTTTAACATTTTCCATTTCCTTTTTCATTTTTCATTTTTTCTTTCTTTTCATTTCATTCTATTTTCTTTTCATTCTTTCATTCTTTCTTTCTTTTAACATTTCATTCCTATTTTCTTTTTCATTCTTTCATTCTTTCTTTCTTTTAACATTTCATTCCTATTTTCTTTTTCATTCTTTCATTCTTTCTTTCTTTTAACATTTTATTCCTATTTTCTTTTTCATTCTTTCATTCTTTCTTTTTTTAGCATTTCATTCCTATTTTATTTTTCATTCTTTCTTTCTTTCTACATTTCATTCCTATTTTATTTTTCATTCTTTCTTTCTTTCTTTCTTTTAACATTTTATTCCTATTTTATTTTTCATTCTTTCTTTCTTTTAACATTTTATTCCTATTTTATTTTTCATTCTTTCTTTCTTTTAATATTTCATTCCTATTTTATTTTTCATTCTTTCATTCTTTTTTCTTTCTATATTCGTATTTCAGATTTTAAATCAATTCATCTGTTCTCCTTCTCATTATTACAATAATCCTTATCGTATCCATACCCACCACCACCACCTCCACCGCTGCCACTTCTTCTTCTTCTTCTTCTTCTTCTTCTTCTTCTTCTTCTTCTTCTTCTTCTTCTTCTTTCCATCTACCAACTTTATCTCCCACCATGTCCAGATGCAGCTCGTAACCTGCTGGTTAATAATCTTACCTTAAATCCAAAAACGTATCACACTAAAAAAAAAAAATAAAAAAAAAAATGGTTCAACCGGACCGGACCCAGCAAACGCCCCAGAACCGGTCTCCCTGGTGCCATCAACATGCGACGACGACACTCTCACGACTGCGAGCTCACACGACCCCAGACCGATGAAATCTCTCTCAAATATTATAAATTACGCAAACTGTCAATGCGACATCCTTCGACTGAGCAGCTGAAAATAGTCCAGACAGGCCTCGTTGGCTACTATGTGTACGGTTCACTGCGTATGAGAGGGTGGACCAATCGCGCTTATAAATCCACATTTGTGAAGAGGAGAGGTGCGCCCGAAAGAGACAGAACAGGCGCCTTGTTTCCCAAAAGGAACCATAATATTGGCCGGCGTCATGTTAACTCCTTCGCACAGTAATTTGGACACGAGGAGAGAAGGTCGCCCTTGTGATAAAAAAAAGGCTGCATATAAAACGAGACAATGATTTTTTTTTTGTCTTTTTATTTTCTCTATGCTTCTCAGTCATACAAAATGTTCTATTTTCATTGCGTATAATTCCTTGTGTAACAAACAGCGTACAAGGGAAACTTTCAATGGCATGCTAAACTAAACACTAATAAATCTGATACATTCTTTGGAGGAAGTTTGAGGTGACAAGAATTGAGAATTACATAGAGTTTAAGATTGTGAATTCTTGATAGAAAATGGCGTGAGGTTTATTTTTTTTTTTTATTAGAGCAGAGGTTCCTGGATATTTTTTCTCTGGGCTGCATTTTCGGAAGGAAAATTTGCCCGCGCCTCACCAAATTTTAAAAAAAAAAAAAAAACGAAAAAAAAAAAAACAAAAAAAAAAAAAAAAAAAACAGAAACAGGGTTAAAGGGAGATAACCGCTAATTCGAAGTCATAACATTATCATTGATAACTCTCTCCTCCAATTTGCAGACCCTAGTTACTATATTCTTAATACTTGATCTAATGCAAAAATATCACAATGATAAAATTGGTCAATAATTATTTATAACTATTTATATTGAGACTAACGCCTGCAATTATAAGTAATTCACAATAAGATTTTAAATTTTGAAATCTATAAATTTTTTAAAACTGTTTCTAAATCTTAGAGTGTCTTTCAGTCATTACGTCTTATCTGCTATCTTCTTCCGACATAGCTATAAGGCACGTTGTATTAGAAAGAAAAAATCTTCTGCTTCTTAAATGACATATTCTCTCAGAAGGTAAGCAGTCATGGCACTCCACAACGTCTATACTGTTAATATATATAAACTGCTATAATTTCTGAGAAAAGACTGTGAAGTAGTTCCCGTTATTTTCTCCCCGGTTTTGAATTCAGAGTTGTCCCCACTTATAGTGAGCGCCTGTCAAGGCTAAAAAGCCCAGTCTGCCTTGGTATTTAACAAACGGCTGATGGTGGCGAGAAGAGATTAAATCATGCCTTTCCCAAGAGCATTAGTGTGATTCGGTCATAATTATTTCATCAAAAAATTTGGTAACCATTAGGCTATACGCCATATATGTGTGTGTGTGTGTGTATATATATATATATATATATATATATATATATATATTTATATTCAATCTAACATGTTTTACTTTTATTAAATTTCATCCAGACAATGAGATATGGAAAAAAAGATTTTTTTTTTTTATTTTATTTTCTCCATATCTCATTCTCTGATGAAGCT
>CAHIKZ030002264.1:260000-270000 GCA_903632075.3 Acanthosepion pharaonis
TTTTGACAACTGAAGACGGGGCACTAAAGATGTACTCTACTGCTTTCTGACCAGCAACAACGCGGTAAAGTCATTATTGTATCATCTGAATAAATATCTCTCTACATATATATATATATATATATATATATATATATATATATATATATATATATATATATATATATATGCACATTTCATTGAATACGACAGACAAGGTGCTTTTATTTAGTTTTTTTTATACAATTCCTCATGCGATCTAATAATTTTTTTATTTTCGGATGATAATTATATAAAAACTGTCCGAATGTTCTTTTTTTTTATTCAACGTATATAACGAGACAATCCTCAGAAAACTAGAAGTCTAACGGGATTTATTATCGGCAGACATATTTAGCATAAAATACTTGGATTACACCATGCTAATGACAGAGTCGGAAAATAAAATGAAAGTACACTTAGATAAGAAATTTCAGATTTCGTTGGACTTTCTTGAAGCGTGTGTCAGTGATTCCTGTCTGGATTTCTGGGATGAAAAGTTATTATTTACTTAGAATTATTACTCTGAGGACATAATTATAAAGTCCTTTACATTTACATATAGAAAAAAATACTCGTAAAAACAGCAAGACGTGGAAACAAAACGAGTCTTATTAATTATCTAATTGTTATGTAGTGTTGCAGACATGAGAGACGGTAATACTGAGTAAAATTGTGAGTCAAATGTAGATCAAATATAGATCAGGATCCGGTAGAAGGATAAAATAAAAAAAATAAGCAAAGTGTATACAATTTTTCTTGTATGTTTTTATTTTTATAGATGCGTGTAATGTGTGTTCAAATAATTTAGTTGGAAAAATACAAGAAGTGTTTGGAGTTTTCTCGAACTCGAATTTTTGTTGAGTGTTAAAAGATGAATGTTATTATTATGACCTGAAAAAGGAAAAGGAGATTAAATTTTCGTTGACGCACATGTTAACGACCTGTCCGTGTGAACTGCTTGTCTGATAGTGAGAATGTCATGTGTGTGTGGAGGATAAAAGTGAGGTCGATTCTCAGTTTAGAATGAGTGAATTAATGATAATTATAATTGTTATAATTATTTTATAACTATTTTTGGCCCTATAATAATTATTTTTTTAAAATTTTTTATGGACACGAAACTGTGATAGTATAGTTAACTTTTTTATTGATATATTTCTTTATGGAAACGTTATCAACCAGCTTCATTTTGTTGCTGTTTCGGCCGTTGTGGCCTCTTGCCTTCATAACCTGCTTGTCTATCTGGGTAACCTTTAGAGAATTTCGAACTGAACCCTTCATCTATTCTCCGTTCAGCTGATCATATCTAGGGATATCTCATCGAGTTCTTATTTAGTACTGCTCAGATATTGCTCGCCTTGTTTCCAATTCGACACTGTCCGATCCGGGGATTGAACTCACAATTAATATTTCACAAAATTCACGAAACGACATTTTAATTCATTTAGACTCAGTAAAAACGGAGAGAGCAATAACTAAAAATAAAAAGCCAGCCATCTCAATATACTGACTGAGGGATTTTTTACGGTTTATCAACCCTTTGTTGGTTATTTAAAGCTGAAACATATTTCTTAGATTGTTAGAATAATTCTTTTTTTTGTCCCCAAGTCTATACTGCTTTAATTATGTTTGGGAGATAGCAATTTTTTTTTTTTTCTAGATATGAATCCTACTATTTAACTCATAGGTCGGGGAAGAAATGGATCCATATCATACCCAAAACTCGATTGGAATTCGAACTCGGTTCTCCGATTAATAATTCTGAACCGCTATTCATTACACCACCCGCACACCGTAAATTAAATAGTGTTCCATTATAAATTACCTGTATTGATAAGTACCTTATAAAGGCCGCAGAGTATAGCGGTCAAAACATTGTGATAACAATGTTTTGACCATTATATTCTGCGGATAACACTCCGAGTGTAAATAATTTAAATGGTGTGTATGTGTATTCTTCTTAATCGTTCCTAGTGCTCCTACTACTACTGGAATAAATTACATCCAGTAGCAAAGTCTCTGATCAGGAGATTGGAGGTTTTGAGGAGTATGGAACCACCTCTTAATTGCAGTTGCTCTCAAGTTCACCCTAACCCAGGGTGGTACCACTTGTTAGGGTCCCAGCTACGAGCAAATAGTGAACGGACTAAACAAAACACTATGAAAGTATAAAAATACTTTTTTATAGTAAAAAATTACCAAAACCTATTGACAGTAAAATTACGAACAATAAAATTTTAAAGCAAAATGGCGGACAATAATTTTTATTTGTAGTTGAAGCCATAAAATTGTGTTCAAAATATTTAGATTTCGGCATTAAATAACCCATAAAAATGTTGATATGCCACTAAACGAAAAGAACCGAGTAACAATATCTATTTATAATAAAACTACTAACACTACTCATGTATAATATATATTTAGTTGAAGCCATAAAATTGTGTTCAAAATATTTAGATTTCGGCATTAAATAACCCATAGAGATGTTGATATGCCATTAAACAATATCAACCAAATGAACCAATTACTGTAATCATGGTTGTATTTAAGTTCCACAATTTTGTAATTTTTATTTCCGGATCCTTATTTTTGGAAAGGTTGTCACTCGGATATTTCACCAAAAGGAAGGTCTATATCTCGTGGATTACAAGCTTCTATTATATTCAGTAATAAAGGGTTTTGCTGATGGGCACAATCGCGGATAAAAAAAAAAAAAAAAATCAAATTCCGCGGATGGTGAGGTCCTGCTGTATTTTTGTATTATCGGGGGTGGCATCAGGAAATAGACGAAATATAAAGACGGGCGACGATGATGATGATGATGATGATAGGTCATTGTCATTAATCAATCTCTCTGGCATCGAACGGACGACCCAGCCAAGAAATATTCTCTTTATTCACGCACTCCTGCACAGACCCCCGCCCTCAAGATATAAAGGGCGTCTCTTTGACTTTGGCGACCCTCAAAATATCAATTTCCCCTCGGCTTCTACCCGTAGCCAAATCTCCTGTTCACCCAACTCGTTTCTCCTGATACTCTTTCCATCCAGCTTTTCCTTTCCCGAACTAATATATTTTCGTCTATCCTTCCCCACCCCACCTCCTCCCCGTATATCTGATTCTCATCTTTAAGACGCCCTGCCTCGTTTCTCCCAGTCAGTCTTTTCTCGTATGCGAATAGCCTAGTTGTTACGATCTTGGCAAACAGCGCTGGCGTGCCGATTTCGATCCAGACCTCAAGAGTATTTATTAAATGCTTCATAGCTACTAATATCGAGTACTCTTCAGTGTCCGACAAGAATCCAGCAAAGCTAAGAATTACGCCTTCCCTGAAGGTCGCTTTGTTTTAAATAAAAGAGAACACAGGAGACACATTTTTTAATAAGACTTTTGGTCTCTAGGCCGGTAGATATTAATTTTATTATTAAAAATAATGGATAGTTGGCTAACAGTTTTGTTTCTCGCCTTTCGCGCTTGTGGAACTCCCTTCCGACTCCATGCTTTCTAGTCAACTCCGATCTCCAAAAAATCAAATGCAATTTCCATAGCTATCGACTGTCTTCCTGATTATAATTCTGTTGTCCTCGCTCCTTGATAGTGTTTCTGATTTCTAGTTCTTCCACACTTTTGTCTTTCTAGTCTCGATAGAGTCCAAAATTGTCTCCGCTTCCTTGAGGGTGATGAATTATTTTCCACTAAGCAAACACTTTCCTACAGATGAAAGGTCGAAAGCCTTTCGCTGCTCTGTCGTTATTTCCATGGTAAGTTTTCAGAGAAATTTTATTCTTTAATTCCGCCAGTTCTAGACTTCACGGCTAAGCTCCACACATGGTAACGAACCACCACCATTCACTTCGTATTCCATTCCAGCATCTTCCCACAGTCTGCTGCTGCTTTGTAGAGCCGACTTCCAAGAGGATGCTTCCCCGATCGAGATGCAATCTTAACCTGTTCAAGTCTAGGGTTAACCGTTATCATCCCTACATATCCACATAAATTATGCCTTTTATTGTTGTAGCATATCTACGGGCGATAATGGGTATGCCGCCGTTTCCATAAATACAGTAGCGGTCTAGAGATTGGAGATACGTCTTCAGTTGTGCTGTTCAAACTCTCTGACTTCGGGAAGAGAGGATCCCCAGACGAAGCTATGTCGAAGGGTAGAATCACGTCTCTAGAAACAGCTACCCGACACCGTTTTATACGGGGTTTACGAGGACCTTTTGGGCGAGCCTACGGACTCGGATACCCCACATTAAATTCAGCCTTGTGCCACATCTGGGGTGGTTAGTAGATATTCTGCAGTTGGAGATTTATTGTGTAATTCACTTGACTCACTTCTAGCAGTTGACAACTTCTAAGCGCCGCTGGCGAATTTTATATGTGTTGTTCTTGTCCTAAGTATTATCGTTCATTACCAACCTTCGTTTGATTATTCTATTCAGTAACCTTTCCTAGGTTACAACAATTATGTTGCTCTCTATCTCGAGTGGCTCTTGGGTCTTGTACAGGGCGAACATTTTACTAAAAAGAATCATTTTCTATCCGTACGCTGGCGCTTTGTTCCTAGTGTAAGTTCTGGATTATTCGGACGAATTCCTTCCCGCCAACTTTATCTCTATACGTCAACCACCAATTTTTCTTTACAGCAATCATTTTTCTTTATCCCGTTCACACGGAAAAAGAGGAAAGAAAGAAGAAAATAGACAAAGGCTTCTTGTTTGATTTATTGCCCACACCATTTATCGAAAGAGAGGCACTGCTGCCTGATTGCCCGAGCAGCAATTTTCGAAATCACCGTTTCCATAGTGACACAGAGAAGCGATCAAGTGACAAAACAGGGGCGCGAACCCGCATCTCTCAAGTATCCAATATTATATATGGATTCATTCAGGCCAGATACTCATGTTTTGTTGTTGTTGTTGTTGTTTTAATATTTCAGCCGCTTCACACTCTAGCTTTTGCCTGATAATCGCATTTTCCAGAAATTTGCTTTTTTTTTTTTTATCGAACTACAAGAGTTTGATGCTCTTAATCCAAAATCTTTCATCTTCGGTGTCCTTAATGAACTGCTAACAATCAGATTTACAGCTAAATATTTTGGACACATGTTGAGGAAAGAAAACTTACAGAACTCAAAACTCTCACTGTATATTGAATGCAAATATCTTCTTCTTCTTCTTCTTCTTCTTCTTCTTATTATTATTATTATTATTATGCTTCTTCTTCTTCTTCTTCTTCTTCTACTTATTATTATGCTTCTTCTTCTGACGCTTCTTATGCTTTTTTATTATTTTTCCTCTTCTTCTGCTTCTTCTGACGCTTCTTCTTCTTCTTCTTCTTCTTTCCTTCTGCATCTTTTTCTTCTTCTTATGCTTCTTCTTCTTATGCTTCTTCTTCTTATGCAACTTCTTCTTCTTTTTCTTCTTCTTTTTCTTCTTCTTCTTCTTTATCTGTTTCTTCTGTTTTTTATGCTTTTTCTTCTTCCTCGGATTCTTCTTCTTCTTCTGCTTCTTCTTCTTCTACTTATTATTATTATGCTTCTTCTTATGTTTGTTCTTCTGTTCCTTCTGCTTCTTCATCTTCTCCTTCTTCTTTTTCTTCTTCTTCTTCTTCTTCTTTTTTTCTTCTTCTTTTCGGATTCTTCTTCTTCTTTTTCTTCTTCTTCTTCTTATTATACTTCTTCTTATGATTCTTCTTCTTCTTCTTCTTCTTATGCTTCTTCTTCTTCTTCTTTGTTTTTTTTCTTCTTTTTTTTTCTTCTTCTTCTTCTTCCTTATTCTTCTTCTTCTTCTTCTTCTTCTTCTTCTTCTTCTTGTTATTATTTTCTTCTTATTATTATTCTTCTTATTCTTCTTCTTTTTCTGTTCCTTCTTCTTCTTCTTCTTCTTCTTCTTCTTCTTCTTCTTCTTCTTCTTCTTCTTCTTCTTATTCTTCTTCTTTTTCTTTCTTCTTCTTCCTTCTTCTTCTTCTTCTTCTTCTTCTTCTTCTTCTTCTTCTTCTTCTTATTATTATTATTATTATGTTTCTTTTTACGCTTTTTCTTCTTCTGTTTCTTCTGCTTCTTCTTCTTCTTCTTTTTCTTCTCATGCTTCTTCTTTTTTTCTTCTTTTCCTTCTTCTTCTTCTGTTTCTTCTGCTTCTTTTTCTTCTTCTTCTGCTTCTTATGCTTCTTCTTCTTCCTCGGATTCTTCTTCCTCGGATTCTTCTTCTTCTTCTTATGCTTCTTCTATGTGCTGTGTCCATTCAGGATCATCATGGCTTTACACAATTTCCAGTTCTTTGTTCGCTCTTAATAATTTTTCTTTTTTTGCCATCTCTCACAAATACTGCTTCGCCATTACTTAACTGAACCTAGTCGGGGGGCGGGGGCGTAGGTTATGCGTTGCTTTCCTTCAATCCGTCCCTGTGAGTATCAAAAAGACAAAGCCATCTTTTCTCATTATGCGCCCCAGAAATACGAATTGTCTATTCCTGATGTCATGTATACGTGTTCTTTTTGTTGCCATTGTCCTGATAACTTCGTCGTTGCTCACATGTTCGATCCATGGTATTCTCAGCATCCTTCTGTAGAAACCCCACTTTTGTTGTTTCAACTCTTTTCTTCATCTGTCAGGTTCAGCGGTCACTGTTATATAAGAAATACAGTAGTAACTGCTATATAGAAGACCTGATATTAGATAACATCTCAGCACATTTTCTTTGTTTCTAACCACCTTTTATTATTACTTAATACTTTGCTTAGCTTTTGGAAAGCATATTTCCCTATCCCAATAGTAGCAGGGAAAACTACATGAGTTTAAGCGGGATACTAGATTAGCGTCTAGGTCCCACCCTTTTACTGTTGAAATAGTTAAATGTAATCGCCACTTCTACTCCAACAGTTTCTTTTCTCGCACTTCCCGCCTGTGGAAATCCCTTGCAATCCCTCTTCAAACATTTGAACGCAACGTCCATCGTCATTTTCTGTCGTCTTGAAAGCCGTTCTCTCTGTAACCCACATCATATTAGTGGCATTCCCCTCTTGCTTGGGGTGAAATGATTAAAAAAATATCAACATAGAGCTTGAGAAACTGGTTGATTGAGTACAAGCCACAAAGGCAAAGCGTGTTGTTTTTGACTAGTGTTTTCAGATGTTCATTGTAAATTGAAGATGGACGTCCTCTAAAACCTGAAACTTCAAGACTCATATTCCCATTGGGGAACTTCACAATCCAGCACCGTACTGTTCTATCGGAATTGGATTCTTAACGCCATTCTTCGTTAATATTGGCAACAATTTGAGAAGAATTATGGCAAAGCTAGAACAGCAAACGCATCTCTTCTTTTTTCATGTTCAAGATGCGGTGTATATCCTGCATGAATTACATTCTGAAAGTGACTGATATAAAATGAACAAAGACTACACTTTAATCATAAGGAATAAGTAATATATTTTATGCAACCACAGGGTATCCCCAAAAAACAGGAATTTTAGATATACTATATGATATACTATATAATATGTTATATGATATACTATATGATATGTTACATGATGTATACTATATGATATGATATACTATGATATACTATATAATTTGCTATATGATATACTATATGATATACTATATAATAAGCTATATGATATACTATACAATATACTATATAATATGCTATATGATATACTATATGATATACAATATGATATACTATATGATATGCACTATATGATATGATATACTATATGATATACGACATGATATACTATATGATGTACGATATGATACATGGTATGATATGCACTATATGATATGATATACTATATGATATACAATATGATATACTATATGATATGCACTATATGATATGATATACTATATGATATACGATATGATATACTATATGATATGCACTATATGATATGATATACTATATGATATACGACATGATATACTATATGATATACGATATGATACACTATATGATATGCACTATATGATATGGTATACTATATGATGTGCTATATAATATACTATATGATATACCATATAATATGCCATATGATATAATATATTATATGATATGCTGTATGATATATACTATATGATATACGATATGATATAATATACTATATGATATACTATATAATATGTTATGTGATATACTATATATGATATGCTACATGATGTATACTATATGATATGATATACTATGATATACTATATAATTTGTTATATGATATACTATATGATATACTATATAATATGTTATATGATATATTATGATATGCTACATGATGTATACTATGTGATATGATATACTATGATATACTATATAACTTTATTATATGATATACTATATGATATTTTATATAATATAGCATATAATATGCTATATGGTATACTATATGATATATGATATGATATACTATATGATATGCACTATATGATATAATATACTACATGATATACGATATGATACACTATATGATATGCACTATATCATATGGTTTACTATATGATGTACTATATAATATACTATATGATATACTATATAATATGCCATATGATATAATATACTATATGATATGCTATATGATATATACTATATGATATACGATATGATATAATATACTATATGATATACTATATAATATGAAAACAAGCATTTATAAAATATAGCTATATATTTTGCTATATAAATCAACTAAAAAAATTTATTAACATATGATTTTTTGTAACCATTTGTTGTTCCAGGATGTCTCAGTTATCAAATTCTCTTTAAGAACATCCAACTTGGGTACTGAAAAAAATGCCAAGAAATTTTGCCAGAGTTCTTTAGTTTGAACACCACATCTAACATATGTGTTTTCTTCTGTTTTAAGCTACTAAATTCCTATCCTTTGCTTTCGTTTCAAATAACTGTAAAACAAATTCAAACAACGAAATAAACCGTGCTAAATTTTCTGTTTTTTTTTGTGGGGGAGAATCCTGTATTATAATAATATATTATAATCCTGTATTATAATAATATATTATAGCAAAAGGAAAAGGTTTATTCTAAAATCGCACATAATTTTCCGAACAGCCTATTAATTTCAACAGACAACAACAATGACTGTTCGGTCAATGAATACCAAATGTTTCCTTATAGGGAAACGGCTAATATTACTATTATCATTATTTGCATAAGCATTAATTGAAATATGATTAAATTGTGTCAAGTGTTAATTCCCAAGCATCGGGTACAAAATAGGAATTAAAAATGGAACACCGAATTTGTTTCACCAAATCATGTGAACTGTAATATAATTTGAATAAATTTGAATCTGTCGGTAAAATTTGCATAACAAACAAGAAGAAGATAACTTCGTGAATTTAAATTTAAATTAGCATAATAATTAAAATACTTAAGATTTCGAAGAGAGTTCTTTTTAAATGCGTGGAAAATTTGACTATTTAATCACGAATGATTTCCTAATTATGAGCGGTATAAAATAATGTTTCAGTGGCCTGCTAAAATAATACGTTCTTGAATGCTGCAACTAAAGTATCTACCTCTTCCCCCTCCCTCCCCCCTTACACGGGTGCATCAATACGTGTACGATGGAATGTTAGAAGTTGTTGGCCAGATATATTTCCTAAAATATGACCAAACTCCCATAATGTTATTCTTGGGCAGTGTTTCTCAACCTTTTCTTGTTGTGGCCCATTTTTTTAGTGTCATAAACATTTCAGGCTCACATAAGCACAAACGTGTATCAGGAAATACATTTTTTTTATATATATAGAACTTCAAAGCCCATCTAATTTTTGAGGGACAATTCCAGGCTCATTTTAAAAAGTTAAGGACCCATGTTGAGAATCACTCTTCTAGGTTTTTCAGTATAACTCCTTACCATTTCACCCCCACACGCACACAGACACGCGTGGACACCAAACACACGGGCAAACACTCACGCGCTCACACACGCATGCATTTCCGAGTTCTTCAGGCTG
>CAHIKZ030002264.1:272500-295000 GCA_903632075.3 Acanthosepion pharaonis
CAGTTTGACTGACGATCGCTAAAGCGTGAAACCCAGGGTCACAAACTCACATCTATCCAACCAAATATGTTAGCTCTATTTCTGATATTGAGCCTTTCTAATAAGTATATTTATATATAATATATAAATAATTATACATATTTATTTATTTATTTAAACACACACACACACACACACACACATATATATATATATATATATATATATATATATATATATATATATATATATATATATATATATATATATTTCAATGAATCATTCATACAAACAGTAGATTACTAAACTTAATGGTATAAAATGGCGAAAGTTGCATTAACGAACAAATCGCTCGATGAATGTTATGTTATGATACTTGTTTTTAAATTTGACGAACAAGGAAAACAAGATTTTATTAAGTTTTTCTAGTGTGCATATAGTTTTTCTTTTATGGAAATTAAGCGTTGGTTGGTTGATTTTGTTTAGCAACACATCAACCACGATAGGTTATTTAATGTCGAAATTGAAATATTTTGAACACATTTTCATGGCTTCATCTACAGATAAAAGTATTGGTGCTGGTCATTTTGCTTTAAAAATGTTATACTATTAGTCATATTTTTTATATAGAAATATATTGATGGTATTTTTACTATAAAAAATGTATTTTTATATTTTCATAGTGTTTTGCGTTTCTTTAGGGGTTCATTATTTTCCCATAGCTGTGAACCTAACAGGTGATACCTCCCCAGGTCAGAGCGAACCAAGAAACAAAAATAATTAAGGGGTTGTTCCACGCTACTTAAAACGTCCAATATCTCGATCAGAGGCATTGCGAGCGGATGTAGTTTATCGTCATACCCGGGACTGGGGAATTATGGGAGAGGACATACGTTCTGTACTGGTTATTGCCCTCATCGCTTTCGGATAATTTATTAGTTATATTCAAGGGGTTTGTTGTCGTCTATTTTACAGTGTTTATATTTTAAGCTGTGTTGTATCGAAGTAGTAGTGATTCCATTTTGGGGTACCTTCAGAACACTCTTTATTGGGACAATAATCACTATAGACAGAATAAAAACGGGCTCATATTTTCTTTAATAAGATTTCTCGAATGTGATAAAAATATATTTTTAAGGTAATCTGTTTCACGCTTAAACCCAATCATCAGGCCACACGCACACACGCACATATAGTAGCAAACGACCCACAATCTCTCTGTATTTACTCACACACACATACACAGATGCACACACATACACACATATATGTAATAAACAGCATGAATTGTTTGTTTGATTTTAGTACGGAGCGTTTTCGATTTTATCTAGGTCCCACTCCTCATATCCCCTCAAGGTTCTAGAGTCCTTGTATATCAGATAAAATGGGCCTTTCCTCTGTAAACAAAGGAATGCTTATGGGTCTGAAATGTTATTGAACTCTAGATTTCTTGAAAAAATTTTTTTTTCCCTCCATTGGTTATCATTAATGTAAAATTAAATTTACACGTTTTATTTTTTATTTTTTATATCCTTAAAATAAAAGGAATAAGGATGGGAATTTATATATATATATATATATATATATATATATATATATATATATATATATATATATATATATATTAATTAAAAATTTATTTTAATCCGAAATTTGACCACAAACAAAACGGTGCCTCCTTATTGATATGGCAGTCCCTTTTGACTGCAATGTATCTTTGAAGATATTCAAAAAGCTGTCAAAATACAAGGACCTTTGAAATAGAAATCTCAAAAATGTGGCATATGGGAACATCAACAATCACTGTTGTAGTTGGAGCCCTAGGACTGGTTGGAAAAGATTGCAGTAGACTAATTGAAGGGATTCCTGGAAGTCCATGCCTCAAGGAGATACAAAAAATTGTTCTGACAAGTACAGCCCACACTTTACGAAGGGCTTTATCTATGTAATTTTTTTTTGTCTGTGGAAAGTGTCATGATGCCATTTCTAACATTAGGTCACCGAGCGGGACCCGGAAAGAAATGTGTAAACGCCAGAAA
This sequence comes from Acanthosepion pharaonis, assembly GCA_903632075.3. Lineage (NCBI taxonomy): Eukaryota > Metazoa > Mollusca > Cephalopoda > Sepiida > Sepiidae > Acanthosepion > Acanthosepion pharaonis. The sequence continues at coordinate 274,519 of CAHIKZ030002264.1, forward strand.
TTAAAGGAAATAAAAAAATAAAAATAATATATGTGCAATGGAAGATATGCAAGATGCACAAAATCGACACCACTGAGAGATGGTATGAGCACCAACTAGACACTGTCAGTCAGTTATGTGCCATGCGTGATACACGCTTAGGCGATCATGTATCTTTCGATACATGACTGACGAGGTAGATTTTTTCCCGCAGTATGTTGCCATTTCTTTCTCCGGTAGGGCAGTTGCAATCTAAGGCTATACAAACAGGTTTGTCCTGCTATTTGCCTATAGCCGGGGGGAGGGGTGAGAGAAAAAAGGATTACATACCTTTCCCAAGGGTCTTAGCACATAAGTGAAGGTAAAGGATTCGACTGGAGTTCGAACTCCGTTTGCTCAATCCGAGCCGCTATCCGTTACTCCACCGTAACGATGTAACTATCCTCTGGAACATGCCAATTCCAACTTACAGGCAAATAAAAGCCAACAGACCTGATATTATCATAAAAGACAAGAAATTCAGGAAGTGCATGCTTATTGGTATAGCGGTACTCTCTGAGAGAAACGACTCAATGAAAATTATCGAGAAATTATCCAAATACGAGGACCTGTACAACGAGATTAACATGATGTGGGGAATGAAGACTGAGACTGTACCAATAGTAATCAGAGCTCTGGGTCTTGTGAGAAAAGGAATAAACGAATTTACTAACAGTGTCCCAGGTAACATCAACATACAAGTTGCCCAGAAGATCGCCCTACTCGGAACATCGCATATACGAAGAAAAGTGTTATCAATTAAATGACAATTCTTCTATAGGGCCTAAGGACCATAGTTTGGACTCGGCTCTACAGGATACAAAGCAGGAAATATAGCATACACAAATAATAATAATAATAATATGGCAGTCCCTGCAGACTGCTATATATCTTTGAAGATATTCAAAAAGCTGTCAAAATACAAGGAACTTGAAATAGAAATCTCAAAAATGTGACACATGGGAACATCAACAATCCCTTGGAGCCCTAGGATTGGTTGGAAAAGATTGCAGTAGACTAATTGAAGGGATTCCTGGAAGTCCATGTCTCAAAGAAATGCAAAAAAAAATGTTCTCACATGTACATCCAACACTTTACGAAGAGCTTTATCTATGTAATTCTTTTTTGTCAGTGGAAAGTGTCATGATGCCATTTTCTACCCTAGGTCCCTGGGAAAGAAATGTGTACACGCCAGGAATTAAAGGAAATAAAAAAAATCTAATAATAATAATAATAATAAACGAGGCGTCTATTTCAAACATGGACATCCACTAACAATAACTTTTGAAATAATGTATGTATGACAAATATAGTTTGAAGTTATGCTCTATTTATGGGGTCAAGTTGCTCAATATTCGGGATAGAGCGCATGTAAAAATAAACCGTGTGGGCGTAGAGATAAACACCGAATGACCACAGTTTTTTATGTTTCAGACTTGAAGATTGCGTTTCTGCATGAAGCTGATTGTTGCCATTTGGTATTAATCTCTGTGGCCACACTGCTTATATATGTATATAAGAGTGAGGGAGCGAGTGTTTTTCATTATCGTCCGGTTCACACTCCTCCCAGATCTTTTGAACAAGGTTAGAGGTTTATGAAATGTTTCCTGTTTAGGACTGGGATTCCGGTTTTTTTTAATAGTTTATTTTTTTCATTTTGTTTCACTTCCAGTAGCTCCCCCCTTGAATCTTAGTGACATTATCGCCTTGTTTGAAATGAAATGATTTAAAAAAAAAACGGTTAAGTCTCATACTTATAAAATCCGTTTAATCGACTGCTGATCTCGAACCGGGGCGCACGTGATAGTAAGATATATGATGATTACCATTTAGCCATCACTAGCGCCCATGACTCTTCACTAAGGAAATCTTCGATTGTGGTCGATAAGCAAGAATGTCACTCTAGCGAATGTGACGTGCGCAGAAGACGGAAAATATTTAGAAATACTCAGGGGACCAATAGTGAAAAATAAGATTAGAAAAATAATACTTTTTTTTTTAAGCTAAAAAAAAACAAAAACAAAAAAATACTATTTTGTTGTGACCAATACAAGTTAACAATGGCTAATAAACTTTCCATCGATTTGTTTTTTTCCCCGTCTCGTATTTAGGCGCTAATCTATCCACTTGTTCGAGGCGTGTCTTCCCTTTTATTCGCTTAGAAACGAGGCGGTGTCGGAGGAAGGCTACGGACCATTGCCGACATTCGAAGAGCCTTCGTTCTTGTCTCAGCACGCGCATGCTCATTGATGCATGTTAAGCTTCAACTTCCTCTTTTGTTTCTTCTGGATTTTATTCTTATATCGAATATTTTTTTCTTTTTTTTTTTTTTTTTTTTTTTTTTAAATATTTCTTTCTTTTTTGTGGCTACTCTTAGGTCTTTCTCCACAACATTTTTTAATTTTTTTCTCAATCGCTTTTTTTTTTAATCACTTTCCCTTAATCATTCCTTTTTTTTCTTTCTTCCTCAGTCACTTTATCAATGACTTTCTTTCTTTCACTGTCCTTTTTTATTTTTCCTTCTTTCTTTCTTAGTCATTTTCTTTTGTCATTTTTTCTTAGTCACTTTCTTCTTAGTAATATTCATTAATTAGTTCTTTCATTTTTATTCTCAATCTCCTTATCAGTCACTTTCTTTCTTTCTTTCGTTGGTTACTTTCTATATAATGTTATCACTTTTTACTCACTGTCTCTTTCTTCTTTTTGTTTACTCTCTATACAAAGCCATCACTTTTCCTCTTTGTCATTTTCTTTCTTTTTTCTTTATTTTCCTTTCTTTCTTTCTTTCTTTCTTTTCTTTTCTTTCTTTCTTTCTTTCTTTCTTTCGTTGGTTATTTTCTATATAATGTTATCTCTTTTTACTCACTGTCTCTTTCTCCCTTTTGTTTACTTTCTATACAAGGCCATCGCTTTTTTCTCTTTGTCATTTTCTTTCTTTCTTTCTTTCTTTCTTTCTTTCTTTCTTTCTTTCTTTCTTTCTTTGCATACAAAGTCATCTTTTTTCCCCTCTTCAATTTTCTTTCTTTCTTTGACTGGTTATTTTGTATCCAGAGTCAACTTTTTTTTCTGTCTCTCTCTGTTTGTTTGTTTGTTTGTTTGTTTGTTTGTTTGTTTGTTTGTTTCTTTCTTTCTTTCTTTCTTTCTTTCTTTCTTTCTGTACCTTGCTATCAATCCAAAATAATCTCTTCTTTCTTTCTTTCTTGCTTTCTTTCTTTCTTTCTTTCTTTTTCTTTCTTTCTTTTTCTTTTTTCTTTCTTCTTTTCTAATTGTATTTCTTTTTATCTATCATTTTATCGCTTTTTTTTTTTTATTTTTTTTTATCCCGACCCATTTTCATAATTGCATTTCTTCTGCCTTTCTTTCTCTTCATCCAACCACAAAATATATTTTCCTTCGCCCAGTGATGCGTCCTATCTTGCACACGTTTTCAGAAATCGCCCCACATGTGCTATGAACTCTCAGCGGTATTAGATTTACGTCAAGGTTCACCGCAAACCAGCAACCTTTTTTCATCCATGATTTGTCTCATTAAGATATATTTCTTTTTTCCATTTACAGCCGACAAAAATAAAATAAAATAAATTAATAAAAATAAAAATGTCCAGGGTCAAGATAGCTACAAGTAAAAATAAAGTTCAAACTGAGACAACGCATGGAAAGTTCATAATACATTTTAACAATTTATAAACTTATATAAAGCGATGCAAGTGTTTATATAAAATGATACAAACCCCACCCGGCGAAAATCGCTAAAGAATTGGCCGAAAGCACTTGGGACAATGAAAATTATGGAAAATTTCTGTACTCTCTGACTCCTACTAATCGGAAAAACGTAAAGATGCTGGAATAACCGAATAAAAAACTGAATGAAAAAAATTAATTAATTCTTCCTTATCGGCCATATTTAACGAAAGTTATTTAAAAGAAAGCTTTCTTCCTAAATATACATTAATATATATATATATATTCACACACACACACACACACACACACACACACACACACACACACACACACACATATATATATATATATATTCAACTTCCAATAAATAACATCATTTAAAAAACATCTTAGGTCTACACATATTTCGTCTTAGTGTTTGCCTATATATAGCAAAGATGACAATTTGAAATTGTCGAAAGTGCTTGGCATGTGTCATTCATCTGCTAACAACTGGAATATGAGGATCTTATTCAAAGAATTGATAGTAAGTTAATGTCTCATTAAGTCTTGTTAGCAAAGTGATTTCGCCACTAATCACATTAACATTGCTATTTAATTCTTTGTATAAATTGTTTCTTTATGATATAAAAGAAAAGCTACACATTCATATATATATATATATATATATATATATATATATATATATATATATATATATATATATATACCCAATTATAGGATTGGGGAATATGGAATAAATTCCAATAACCAACAATTACAATTCTTAAAAGAGTGCTCAATACAGAGTAGAGCGAATATAATTATTTATTCGAAAAATTATAACACAAATATGTTATAAAATCACTACAAAAATAGCCATTTTATTTCAATACCTCTGGTGTCTTATCAAGCAATGATGTTGAATATAGAATAAAGGGTTTATATATATATATATATATATATATATATATATATATATATATATATATAGTTGGATTGATGAATTTGTGACCCTGGGTTTCATGCTATTTGCGATCGCCAAAGATTACAGTTTTTCTGACGATCGTAAATAGCGTGAAACCCAGTGTCACACACTCACACCAATCCAACTAAATATAATTGAGCCGCTTTCAATAAGTTTTGTCCATATTTAATATATAAATAATATATATAAATAATAGCAAATATATATATATATATATATATATATATATATATATATATATATATATATATATATATACATTTTACACACACACATATATATATAAAGTTATTTTTTAGGCGGGACAGGTGACATCCCTTTTTTATTCCTCAAACAATTAAATTTATATCAACCGGCCTAGATCGAAAAGTTCAAGATTAGAATAAGTGGAAATAATGTCGGATTTAAAGAAACCATTTAAAAATTAATCTCAGAGATCTGATAACCGTTTCCAAATTGAGAATGCTACTGAGAGCAATCATGCAGTTTTGTTTCTTATGCTGTGCATGTCGGCAAAAGCTATACCTCCGATATTTATCGATTGATTTGATTCTTACGGCTCATCTACCTTTTGCAGGTTATTTAAAGCCAGAAAATAATTTTGAATTGTAACAATACTGATATAAGTTCTATTTAACCCATAGCAAGTGGAGAAGAGGTTAATTCCTACCATTCCCAATGGTATTTGCGCGTAAGTAAATGTAACGACTGGAATTGGAACTTGGCCCTCCGACTTCCAATCTTGAGTCGTTAACCATTACACCACCCGAAATTCCAAGATTACAACACCTGGTATTTTCAAGCGGTCATTCTTTTAGATACTTACTGGCTTGACGTTGCATAACTTCGGTGATTGGGCGAGAACCGGTGTCTTAACGTGATATGGTCGTAACCCTCTTTCCGATATTGAGCACTTTCGTTACAAAAATATATCTCATTGTAAACAATAATATAGAAAATATAATAATAGTACATGATAATGCTTTTTAATAATGTTTTTTTTAATGCAAGTTTAGTTGCATAGAAACGAAATTTCTCTGTTTAAAAGTTGCTTTGATTTTATTTTTATTTTTACGCTAGTGACCATTTTCTTTTGGTTTCCTGGGAGAAATTGAACATAAATTGTCCAATGCCTTCTAGGCGCTTTCCGCTTTGAAAAGCCATTATCAAAGAAGAGACTTTTCGTTTATAATAATAAGGAATTATGTCAGATTAAAAAAAAATTGCTTAAGAATTACTTCGTTTACGTCTCTAGTAGGAATATAAGGTGACTAGATATAGACTTCAGAATGTCCCAACGAACAATGTGCATTTATTAAATATGTGTCACAGCCGTCAAAAAAAAATAAGTCGTAAATCGAGATAATCGTTTAATCTTAACAAAAACAAAAACAAAACAAAAACAAAACAAAAACAAAACAAAAACAAAAAAACGTAGTCAACCTGGAGCAATTGCACCATCATCTCCTCCAAAGTACTTACCTTGGGATCTAACTCACTTTTTTTGGATATTTCTTTACTTTTTTCAAACTAGATTGAATAGTGTTACTTGTTCTATTTTTATTCGCTTCTGCTTAATCGGGAAAGATAGATTAAAGCAATTAATAAAAATTGCTCCATTATATCAACATCCTTATCATCATAATCGGCATGAACATTATTTGAATCCTCTCCGTACCTTGAATATAGTTTCTTTTTTTTTTATAATTATTTTATAATAGTTTTTATTTGTAGTTGTCCCTGTTTAAAAATCGTTTAAAACTCGTTTTCGTTCTTGCCTCAAGGTTAATTAGAATTTTTATTAAAGATTTTTCCCCTGAACAAATTTCATTGTTTGGATAGAAATTTTTTTCCCCATATCAGCAAGTTTGACCCCTGAAACGACAGGAGGTCAGGTTTTAAGACAATGCAAAGATTTATCGCGACTATTTCTATATTAACTAATTAGCCGCCAGTGAATGGGCGATTGTTTTGATATGTTTCGCCATTATTTTGCTGGCCTAGTTTCTCTGTAAAACGAAGCTTACTGTTCTTTCGTGTAATCGCATTCAAAAGTTTATACTATTTTCCTATTCGTACGCCATTATGGGTATTTATACTGAGCTGTATCAGAAGTATTTTCTTTTTTTATTTCCGTATTGTAACAGTTACCGATTCGGATGGAGAAAGAGTTCGAAATCTGTGTTTACATTCGCAGGAATATTCTTGGGAAAGGCGCGAATTCATCTTTTTTTCACAACCCATCTCCAGGTTAAATAGAAGGGGAGAATAGGCTTTCTTGTCTTGACCCGGCAACCAGTCTAGAAGAAGGAAATTTCTGAGTTTAAAATCTGTCTGAAGAGGGATGAACACCGGTAGGCTATTTATTTCTTAAGACGCACCACTGTTGCTACGGTTGTAATCTTAGAATCTTAACCATTTTCGAGTCTAGGGTCAATCGTTATCTATACACCATATCCTAGTTATCTTCCTTTCCATCTTCATTGATTTACGTTCATCTCACCAACTTCATTCGCTAGCTCTCTACATTGAGTTACTACTGAGCCTTGTATTGGGTAAACTTTAGCAAAAAAGAAAAAAAAAAGGAGGTATAGGAATTGTTCGTACGTGCTTGGTGCATTAGGGATCCCGTAACGTAAGGTAATGTTCTACAGATTGTACTTTCAACTGTCCGACCTCTTCTGAAAATTTTTAAATGATATGGGGTCACGTTATCATTGCATGTTTTTTTTTTTCTTTTTTTTTTTTTTTTTACTAGAGCTTATATTGCTTATTATCACTTTTCTGTGGTACTCCTTATTACTGGTTCCCATATTGTATTCATTTCTATGCTTGGACGGCTTAGTACATTTTTGTGGCCTAGCATAAAGAAAAACAACAAAAACAAAAAACATGCGATGATAACATCAAAAATTACAATATGAGCACTAGTAAAAATGGTTGCTGAAGTCAATAATATTATAAGTCCCAGGAATTCATACGGCGATGTCCTCAAGGACAGATGGCACAGTGGATAAAGGCGTTGGTTAGATCCAGTGACAGGACCCAAAGCGTTGTGAGTTCAATACCTGGTTAACGCAGCGGAAAACTTGGAGATGGAAATTAACAGGAGATAACTAATAACTGACATCCATTAAACGTGGAACTAGAACAGTCTACCCCAGCGAGCGATATAAAGGTTTCAGTCCGACATTCCAACCACCTGAAGAAAGCCGGAGCGTACATCGGCCGAAACGTAGTGATAAATATGGCAGCAAAGATGAGGACAATGTAGATAGTGCAAATAATGTTATTTCATTTTGGGGCTTCAATCCTAGCAACAAATCACCATCCTTAGAGGGTTATATTTTGTGTAATATTGTTTTCATTGCTTCTACTTCCAAAATTCGGCGAGCGACTTCAGCCGCTTTGAAGTCTTGTGTAAAACAATGCCTAAAAACTGCCTAAATACTAATCCAGACATCAGGCATTATCAGACAAAGAATGGTTCAACAGGAATAAGAAAAAGAGCAAAAACAACGACAAGAAATACAATAATAATAATTATTATTTAAAGTCAGAGGAAAAGAGAAGGGGATATTTTCTATCAAAGAGATTGCATGGTCAATTTGAGACCGATAACACAAGATGGAAAAGTCAAAACATCATCGTTGACATGGCAGGGACGTTGTGATCTGAAACAGGCAAGTGAAAGCCAGATAATTGTAGCATAAGACAAAGTCCTTGCTGACAGTGCCATAAAATAGCACATACGTAAAACATCAATCCAGACAAAGAGGAAGAGAAAGAAGAACTTGAAGAGAAGTCGGTAAGAAGACGGGGGTGGGGGATAAGGAGACGAAAAGAGAAAAAAGCAAAAATAAATAACCGAGAAAAGAGAGGGAAAAAGACAAAGAGAAGGATCAGAAGGAAGAAGTTGAAGAGAACACTGTAAGAAAACGGGAGGGATGAAGAGACGAAAAGAGAAAAAGGGAGATAATGAATAACTGGGAAAAGAGAGGAAAAAAGATAGAAAGGATTAAGGGAAGGTGGAAGTCGAAGAAGACCGGGGAACGAGGGGACAAAAAGTGGGGGGAAGAAAAGCTCAGAAAAGAGAGGAAAAAGTCAAATACAAAGAAAGAAAGAAAGAACTTGAAGAAAACTCCGTAAGACGATTGAGGTGGCGGGTGGGGTATGAAGAGATTAATTATTATTACGTCATTATTTTTGCACCAACCTAATATATTATCCGGTGTAACTTTTGCTAATCTGCATCATGTTGTGTCCTGACGTTCATAGATTGATAAAACAATTACGTAAAGAAATAACCGTAAAGGATATTGTTTTTTTTTTTATTTAACAGCATAGGATTTTCTTTCTTTCGTTCTTTCTTTTTTCTTTTGTTTGTTTGTTTGTTTGTTTCTTTCCTTGTTTGTTTGTTTCTTTCTTTACTGTCTTCCTTCTTTCTTTCTTTCTTTCTTTTTGTTTTTCTTTCTTTCTTTTTTCTTTCTTTCTTTCTTTTCTTTGTTTGTTTCTTTTTCTTTACTACTTGCTTTCTTTCTTTCCTTGTTTGCTCGTTTGTTTCTTTCTTTCTTTACTGCCTTCTTTCTTTCTTTCTTTCTTTCTTTCTTTCTTTCTTTTTGTCTTTCTTTCTTTCTTTCTTCACTGGCTTCTTTCTTTCTTTCTTTCTTTCTTTCTTTCTTTCTTTCTTTCTTATGTGATAACAGTTTTAACGTTTTCGTTGGGGTCTTTTTGTCATCGTGTTTATCAAAAAAAAAAAAAAAAAAAAAAAATGGAGAAGCAAATGGAATAAAAATTCAACGTAGACATATTTTTTTGCTCCGGTCGCGATTAACGGCTGCACCGTAAATGAGGCTGCATTGTTTTGAACTTTTATTAGAACACCAGTTCACCACTACCATAAATTTCCATACGATCGCTGAAGTTAAGCAATGCCGAGTCTAGTCAGTACCTAGATGGGTGACCGCTTGGGAATACCAAGTGCTGTATGTTTGGATGCGCGAATGGATAATGGCTCGGAATTGTAAATCGAAAAGCCGAGTTCCAACTTCAGTCGGGTCTGTTATCATCACTCACATGGAACTACACTTGAGAAATGTATGAATCCACCTCCTCTCCCTCAGCTATGGGTTAATTAGTAAGATTTATAATCGCCAAATCATTATCTCCCAGAAAAAATAATTCTTAAAATCTAAAAATATTTTCTGGTTTTAAATAACCTGCAAAATGTTGATAAGCCGTAAAAAATGAATAAATAAATCACTATTACTTTTTGTTTTTTAATCCTTTTATCCTAATCAGTTCGATAATATTAGTCAGACGCAATGGGTTACTGGGTGTGAAAGGGAATGAGAATAATTTAAGAGAGGCTGAGTTTAAACTCCAACCTTGGGAAAGATATGAATCAATCTCTTCTCCTCCCAGTTATGGGTTAAATATTAGAGACTTAAATCACTAAATCTTTATTATCTACCGCACCCAAAAAAAAAAAAATCATAAATTTAAAAAAAAATATTTTCTGGCTTTAAATAACCTGAAAATAGTTGATGAGCCGTAGAAAACAGACGAATCAATCAAACAAATCTCAAGTAGAACTTATATATACGATCCAGCACTAAAGAGGTTAGAAAAATAGTCAGCTACTGGTAAGGCTCAATAAGGTACCTGACCTCTGCTATATTTTATCTTTACACGAGTCAGATCAAACAACATTCCTAGGTTCCACCAGCTCAAACCCGCTACGCAACATCCACAGAGTTGAATCACTCTCGTTTGGTAAGAAGGGTGTTTCACTCCGAAAATATTTTCTTAAGAACGCCTACATTTTGGAAAAAGACTCTTACGGTGAAGCTTCTCAGAACGCAAAAAATTTTAGCTTTTTTTTTTTTTTAAACTTATTCTTTGTAATCTTCAATTCCTAGTCCCTTTTTCCTTACGTTCATGTCGTACACCTCATTCAGTAACCTTTGAGTGGCACTTGAGCCTTGTATAAAAGCTATCTCCCAAAAGTGAGCTCGGTTTTGAGTAGGCGTTTTTAACGCAGTCAGACGGAGATCGACCAATTCATACACATTGTCACACCATATTTTTGATTGATTATCTCTAGTTCATTTTTTTTCTTTTTTCAATCGAATTCACCCCAAGCAAGGAAGTAAGACCCCTAAGACACAAGGGGTTTCTGGATGTGGAAATTATGAAAGCGTGAGAACAATAGAAGAGTAATCAAGGAAGACAGTAGATAGCGATTACATTGCATTTAAATTTTTGAATATTAAAGTTAACTAGAGAGCGTGGAGCCAGAAGGGAGTTCCACAAGCGAGAAGTGCGAGAAAAGAAACTGTTAGCATTCAACTTAAGGTTACATGTAGCCAATTCAACTGTGAATTGATGAGACCTTGCCGCCAACCTAGTACTGCGTTTAAATTCATAAAATCTTAGACCATAGCGAAGAGTAGATCCGAACAATTACCAGGAAAGTATTTTTAGTATAGACACAGAGAAGCAACTTTACGGTGGCGGGAAAGTGACTGAAGCCGAGATGCCAGGTCCGCATCAGTGATATTGCTGATTCTTTTTTGGATTTTATCAAGAATCTATAAATATACAGCAGGAACACCGAACCATATGTGGCGGCAATGTTCAAAGCATTAACGAATGGTAGACTTATAGTTATATAAGATAGATTCTGGAGAGAAAAATTATCTCACATGACACGGTGAACCAGCTTTCATAGCAGATGACCTAGAGCTGGATTCAATATAAGTTTCGGTTTGGAGGCATTAAAGAACATGTTAATCCTTGCCCCAGTTAACAATTGACTGTTGGTCATCTTTTTAGATCATCTAATTAATTTAACTTTATCAAAATGATCAGACTTACAATCATTTTTTTGTTAAAATCTCTTCAATGATTTTTTTTACGTACAGTCCCTATATATATATATATATATATATATATATATATATATATCCACAGACAGACCGTTTCGTTGTATCACAGTTCATCAGTGTGGCTAGACATCCGATTGCTTCAAGCCGGGATTGAAACCCGATCGATTTGACATCAGTCAGAGATTCTACCCCCAAACTATTTTCGCCCAGCAAAGCGAAAGGGAAACTCTAACGTTTTTACTATGCGAAAGACGTCAATAGCTAGGAGAGCTCGATTCGGGTAGAAGAACATTGCATTAGTAGCAGCAGCCACATTCTTGTCTCTTTCAATATCTCTCGATCACCCTCTCTCTTGACTTCGATCTCTCTCTTGATCTCTCTCCCACAATCTCACTTTCTATCTCGATTTCGCCTAATCACTCTCGTACTTTCTCTCTTGATCTGTTTTTTTAAATCTCTCTCTCTCTCTCTTTATCTGTCTCCCTGCTGATCTTTTGTGAACTCTCTCTTGATCATTTCATCTCTCTCTTGCGTGCCCTCTCTCTGGTGATCTCTTACTTTCACTTAATATCTCTATCTCTCTCTCTGTCTCTCTGACTCGTTTGAATTAGGTATTGAAAGTGAAATAACCTTTCATGGATAAGGAAGTTGATTGGTGATTTCACTGCATCATAATATCGATCTTGATGTTGAAAATGCGACGCAGCAAAACGACCATTAAAGTTAGTATGGGAAGTTCTTCTAAAAGCAACTCCACATCGGCGGTTCGGTAATTTCAAAATGTCCCTCAAGGAATTTATCAAAGAAAATTTGGAATAACGTTTTTTATTTAGGATAAAGGCACAGTTTAGATGTGGAATAAAGCATGGTAAACTCTTTGATAAAAGAATGATGGTGGTATAGAATTATATAAATAACTTTTGAACGAGAAAACAGCGGCTGACATTTTTTCGACCCAAATGTTTCTGGGCAATGGGCACATGTTTCGGTGCTGTTTCTTTTTTCGCGCTGAATCTGAAAATCAAGGCCATTCCCCCCCCATCACCACACTTTTTCCCAGTACAGATAATTTCTATTTTGCTTAAAGTAGACCAAAATGCTTAATTCCCAGGGATATGCTATAGCTTAAATACGTGAGTGACATAATTGAAACATTTCGTGTCATGTTAAAATGATTTATCATTCAGGAAAAATTCAAAATGGTTTCTAAGCTATTTTAGTTCAGATAAGCTGACCTGAAAATGCTTGATTTTATGAGAGATATCGCACTCGAAAATTTTGCCATCAATGTTCTTGTTTAAACTTTGGGATTTGTGTTTCTTTAATTTTCATAGAGGAAGCTCTTTAAAGTCATTCAAGAACAGCGATTTTTAGTTTTAGTAGTTTTCTTATATATATATATATATATATATATATATATATATATATATATATATATATATATAGCTGGCACTCCAGGATATCCATCTACTAGGACAGCTAGCCAATCCCAAAGACGCAGGTGCATTTGTGTTTACTCAACATCCACAGAGCCCACCTGTGGTTTATACTGCATATATGCTGAGCAGACCGTAGTTACTGTTTCTGGAAGAGAGTGCGTTATCTAGCATGATCAACAATCTGAACAAGGTCAGAACACTGAAACCCTCGGTCATGATGACTTGTGACTTCGTGCTAGCACAGCTATCGACGGGCCCCCAAGGGTTCCGTCTACCTAATTTCACTCACAAGGCTTGGGTAAATCCATGATATGGTTTTCAGGCACTTTCCAAAGGTGCGACAACATGGGAGCGTCTCTCTCCAGACAAATAACATCACAAAAGTCTCCTTCCTGACAAATCAACCGTGGTGAGATTGGAACCCGGGTTTCGTGGTTGAAAAATATATATATATATATATATATATATATATATATATATATTCGCGTATCATAAGACTTTTGAAGACCTAATTTTAAAGGATATCTACTGCTGTCCCTGGTTACGCCGTTGACCAAACTATATATCCGTTTACCGTAGGCAAATTAGCTTCAAAATGAGCTCGCAAGATACGCATCTATATACGGCAGATTCCCAGATATGCCAATTGTAAAAAGTGCTTTACTAAAATAGTTAATTCTAACTTTGCTTTCTCAGTCTACTTCTGTGGGCGAACTGTTACAGAAACAGTTTGACTCGAAAAGTGGTTTCCTTGTTGGTAAAAAAGGATGGGGGGGGCTAATTTTTTCTTCTCAATTTAGGTAGGTTATTATATTCACTGTCCCCCAAAAAAAACAAAAAAAAAAACAAAAAAAAAAACAAGGATAGAACTCAAACGAGAGTACCCTCTAAAAATAACATATGTAGTAATAAGAGACACAAGACGAGTTATCTCGTCCTTTTCATCGCACATCGTAAGCAGATATCATCTACTTTCTAAATAAATAAACGCCAAATTATTTCAGTCTCTGTGTCTGAAACCGCTCTATCTCGGACCACACTTGTTCTACATAGACATATTATACATTATAAGAATCAGGATTATCCCAGGATTGAAAATCTGCCCTTTATTTGGTGTTTGGACATCCGGCATTGGAATTTGAGGAAGACAGAACAGTTAAATATCGTTATCAACAACAGGGTTACGGTTGTTTTTTAAGGGAGAAAAACTAAAAAAAATTTCTCCGGTTCAGATTTTGTTTATTTATTTCCGAGGTCAGTCTGGAAGTAGGCCAGTAAGATGAAATTTTAAAATTTAATATTAACAAAGCAAAAAAAAAGATTGTTTATGATGGATAATCAACAATTGTAGAATGCTGACTGTGTATAAAGATTGTAAAAAATGGTGATTGAATTATTGTGATTAAAGACTTCATGGTTAAGCAGATAACCTTGAGAAAGGAAATCAAGAAACCTCAAATTTAGATTTCTTGATTCAGGTTAAATAAAAAGGGAAAGAAAACCACAGAAAAACATTGCTACACAAAATTGATTATAAATTAAAAAAAAAAATCTGGTACAATAAATCAATTGATAACTGAAAAAATTGAATCATCAATTTTGAAAGTGGTAGAATAATCTTCTAAATAAATAAACAGCAAATTCTTTCTGTCCGTCTGTGTGTCTGAAAGCCTTCCAACTCTGGTTACACTTGCTCTACATAGACAGATTATATCTGTTTGGAATCAGGATGTTCCCAGGATTGCAAATCTGCTCTTCATCTAGAGCTTGAACATCCAGCATTGAGATTTGTGTCCAGATGAGAAAGGAACAGTTAAAAATTCAAATAAAAAAAAAACTGAAAAAAATAGTAATTTTAAAGTTTTTAATTTATATTGAGTTTAAAGTAATGCAAAAACTTTGTGAATTTAACAATTTTTGTTTTAAATTCAGTTTAAAATATCTCTAAAACTTTGTGAATTGAGGAAATCAATTTTATTTCATCAAAATGCCAAGGAATCCGAGTTAAAATGAGAGATTTTTTTAAGTTCTGCAGAGTTTGTAATTTAAAGAACTCAACTCAATTGAAGTTTTACAGAGTTTATGATTTGAAGAACTCAATTTTCGGCCTGAATTGGAATTCAAGTCCAAATTGGTCATTTCGACAGAATTGGACTTATAGCTTGAATCAGAGTTAAAGTGAGGTTTTGAAGTTCCATGGAGTGAATGAAAGAATTCAAAGTTATTTTTTTAAAAATTATCAGTACTATTTTCTAAGCTGGACCAAAGGTCACTTTAGTTTTGAGCTGGAGGCCCAATTAACCCTGTACAGGAGTTAGCTTAAAAGCCTGCACAGTGTGTGGATTTTAAGCTAGTATTTAAATAAACTGAACATTCAAATGAATTAAGCTTTTCTTCAGCTGATCTTTTTTAATCATATCATCCCATTCAAGGCAATAAAACTTTGTGAATTGAGGAAATCAATTTTATTTCATCAAAATGCCAAGGAATCAGTGTTAATGTGAGGGGTTTCATGACATGAGTTTTGAAGTTCCACGGAGCTTGTGATTTGAAGAACTTAACTCATTTGAAGTTCCATGGAGTTTATGATTTGAAAATTCAATTTTCGGTATGAACTGGAATTTCGGCACAAATCAGAATTCGGCTCAAATCGAACTTCTGGACGGAATCGAACTTCCAGTCCGAATCAGAGTTAAAGTTCCCCAGAGTTTGTAATTTGAAAACTCAGTTTTGGGCCTCAGTTTTGGGCCTGGATTTTAACTTCGGTTCAAATCGATCATTTGGCTAGAATTGGCCCGAATCAGAGTTAAAGTGAGGTTTTGAAGTTCCATGGAGTGAATTGAGGAATTCAAAATTATTTTTTCACAATTATCATTGCTGTTTTCTAAGCTGGACCAGAGATCCTTTTAGTTTTACGCCATTTAGACCCCAGCAGCAGTTCGCTTAAAAGTCTGCACAGAGTGCGGCTTTTAAGCTAATATATGAATAAAGGAAATATTGTATTGGTTTAGAGTTATATGCCAATTGCATCAGTTTCCCGCGCCTCACTGCGCATGCTCGTAGATATGCGTTTAACAGTGAAGGTGTTAGCATAAAGAAAAAAAAAATCTGTGTCTGTTTAGAGGTTGTTTTTTGTTTTTTTTAATGTCCTCTCCAATGTCAGACGCCACGAGTTTAACGTTTCATTGTGTTTGTATTCACTTACTTGTCCACATGCGAGTGCACGGATATTTCTCCTCACACCAGCAATCGTCATTCGCTCATCTTTTAACATTGACCACCCCACAAACCGACACTATCGCCCAAGACGCACAGGCTTCTTTGTTCAGGATGTTAAAAGATAGGCAGTATATAAAGTTGGTGGCGGGACATGAACCAGACTTGTAGGGGAGGGAAGGAAAGCGAATCGGGGTAAAATAAGGAACTAAGGGACGTAAATCTTAGTTCTTTCCGTTCATCTGATGGCCGTATTTCCACATCATCGTAATATGAAGCGCAGGGAAAGACAATGCCGTTGAAGATTGGATATATAAAGAACAGGGTTAGGGTTAAGGTGAAGACGGTAACTGGAAGAAAAGAAAAGTAATAAGAAAAATAAATGTTGTCCATCGTATATTGTGTTACGTGATCTTGAAGATGGATAGCGAGTCAAGATGGCGTTTTCGGAAATAAGGTCTCTTCTACTACTTTGTTTCGCCATTGTTTTGTTTTTTTGTTACGTCGATTCCCTACAGTTGTTTTAAAATAAAATTGTCAGCATTAATTTTTGTATTTTGTTATTATTTGACTTCATTTTATTTTTGGCCGCCCACGGACGTTTTTTTTAGCCTTTTATAGATTGCCACTTAACAAAAACCTTTAAGTAATTTTCCTGAGGAAAAGTATTCATTCTATATCTATCTATCTATCTATCTATCTATCTATCTATCTCATTCATTCTATCTATCTATCTATCTATCTATCTATCTATCTATCTATCTATCTATCTATCTATCTATCTATCTCATTCTACTCCTAATCTATCTATCTATCTATCTATCTATCTATCTATCTATCTATCTATCTATCTATCTATCTACTGCGTATGTAGGATAGTAACAACTGCAATTAGAAGCTTTATTTGACTAATTCAGCGTTAGCGATGAAAAAAGTTTATTTTATTGTGATGGATGGTTACAAACGAGAGAGGAGATGGGATGTACTTATTTTATTGCTACAAGGTAGCTAAGTCTGTTCATTTTTTCTCTCTCTCCCACAGCATCAAAGATCATTCAGAGATCTATCTATCTATCTATCATCTATCTATCTATATCTATCTATCTATCTATCTATCTACATACATGTGTTAATCACTCCCTTGATCTCACTACCTATCTAAGCTGGGTTAATCTCTCTCACTTTCCATTTTTCTCTCTCTTCTTTCCACACACACACACACACACACACACACACACACACACACACACACACACACATGGGAACACACACACACACGAACCAAATTATATATATATATATATATATATATATATACATATACATATCTTTCTCGGTTCATATCTATCTATCTATCTATCTATCTATCTATCTATCTATCTATGTTCATATATTTACATACAAACATATATACAAGTCTATCTATCTATCTATCTATCTATCTATCTATCTATCTATCTACGTCTGTTAATCACTCCCTATCTCTCTACATATCTACGTTTATCTCTCTCACTTTCTCTCTCTCTCTCCCCCTCTCTCTCTACACACACACACATATATATATGTGTGTGTTCCTCTCTCTATACATATTTTTCTCGGTTCATATCTATCTATCTATCTATCTATCTCTCTATCTATCTATCTATCTATCTATCTATGTTCATATATTTACGTACACACATATATACAAGTCTTTACATTATGTATGTATGTATGTATGTATATATGTATGTATATATGTATGTATGTATGTATGTATGTATATATCTCTCTATCATAGTTTGTGAATCTATGCCAGTCTCTCTCTCTCTCTCTCTTTTCTGTCTATTGTTGCGAATACAACAGTAGATTTTTCAAAGATAAAAATCATTACCAGAAGAGGAGAATGGAACCAAGTTTGATTTCTGGCCTTAGACATAATTCCTTCTCACTCAAGGCGCCTCTGCAGTACCTCAATATATCACCAGATTTCGTTAATTTCCATAACAATGTCAGGTCAGTATGATAACGTTGTGTAGGTGATAAAACCTCGGCCTGACAATTTGATAGAAAATATATTCATTCTACAACTCATTGTCATGAGTTCATTTTGCAGATCTCCAGACTTTTTTTTTTCCAGCCGACGTTTATGGGATTCGTCTATCTGTTCCATTGAAAAGAAAATAACCCAGGCAAATCAAAATGTTTCATGCTCGCTTCGCCAT
Source organism: Acanthosepion pharaonis (assembly GCA_903632075.3). Classification (NCBI taxonomy): domain Eukaryota; kingdom Metazoa; phylum Mollusca; class Cephalopoda; order Sepiida; family Sepiidae; genus Acanthosepion; species Acanthosepion pharaonis. The sequence continues at coordinate 292,937 of CAHIKZ030002264.1, forward strand.
ACCACGCTCTGTTCTGTTAGCATATACGAAACGCGTGTGTCAAATTTTCACCACACAAATCATTGTAAGAAAATAAACGTTCGCCTCTGTTTGGACGATGAAAAACTTTCCTTCAGAAAAGTCACAAGTTAATTGATTGCTTTATAAGTACTGAATTATATTTCTATAAAGATGATGATCTATCTATCTATCTATCTATCTATCTATCTATCTATCTATCTATGTTCATATATTCACATACACACATCTGTTCATGTGTTTACGTTATCTATTTATGTTCATATATTTATATACACAAAAATATCTATCTATCTATCTATCTATCTATCTATCTATCTAGAAATCTATCTATCTATCTAACACCATTTTAGATATTCACGAAATAAATTACAGCCGAAATGAATCGGAAAAGTTTTCTTCTTGATCACACACACACACACACATTATACATATATATATATATATATATATATATATATATATATATATATATAATATATCCAAATTATAGAAATGAAATAAATTATGACCATGAAAATAACTTTGTTTAAGCCTTTTTATTATATATTAGTCTGTCCTGGACATTGAGTTCTACCTGAATTCTATCCTCTTGGATATTTTTTTAATACATATATATATGTATGTATGTATGTATGCATATATATTTATATATTTTAGATATATCATTGCATTTGTATGTATATTTAGGACACAACCCAATATATATATATATATATATATATATATATATATATATATAGATGGACTCTCCTGTCGATTTCAACGTATGACGTTCCGACGACCCAGAACTATCTTTGCATGTTTATGATGGTAGAAATTTTTTAAGACCTGCTCGAGAATTTCACAAAAGACTACAAACAGGACAGGAGAATGTATTGTATCCAAGTGCAGCAGGAACACTGTCAGCTGTCTTATTTTTCTTTCGTGTCAGCTGATCTCTTCATAGCTACCTCTTCAAAGTTCTTAAATGGAATGTTGACGCAAGAAAGGTTGCTTTTCAGTTTATTCTTATAATTGAGCCAAGGTTTACCAACATTTCTATGACCACAATGGAGTTCAGTGTAAAAGAAGAACCTTTGGTATGCCATCATCACTCATCCTTACCACATGTCCAGCCCAACATAGTTGTGATTACATTATGAAGGTCTCGATGGTACCAATCTTGTATTTCTCAAAAAGGTCAACATTAAATTTAAACCGACAGACCGTAGCTGAATTTAATAAAAAAAAAAAATCATTCATTAAATTTTTCGGTATTCAAAATAAAAAATTCCGGTAACAATTTCAAAACAAAAGATGAAAGATAGAAAGATAAACTCAGATCTAGTTTAGATATCAAATGATTAGACGCTAAGCTAATTGTTAACAAATGCTTCAATATCAAAGAATTGTCCAATAAAATAAAAAATAATATATATATTTATATATATATATATATATATATATATATATATATATATATATAATGGACTCTCCCATCGATTTCGATGTATGATGTTCCGACGACCACGAACTAATTATCTGCATACCTATGATGGGCATGACTTTTGAGACTGGCTCGAGAATTGCACAAAAGACCACAAACAGTACAGGAGAATGTATTGTATCCAAGTGCAGCAGGAACACTGTTCGCTGTCTTATTTTTCTTTCGTGTTTCACGTAGTCGACTGATGCTTACCTCTTGATGGTGCATTATTCCTGAATGGCATCTAGAACGATACTCTGATCTATTCATAGCTACGTCTTCAAAGTTCTTAAATGGAATGTTGACGCTAGAAAGGTTGCTTTTCAGTTTATCTTTATACCTGAGCCAAGGTCTACCATCATTTTTATGACCATTATGGAGTTCAGTGTGAAGAACAACTTTTGGTATGCCATCATCACCCATCCTTGTCGCATGTCCAGCCCAACATAGTTGTTACTGAATTCTGAAGTTCTCGATATATATATATATATATATATATATATATATATATATATCAAGACCTTCATAATCTTCGATATCCCGTTTAAGTTGAGATGTTCGAGACTGTTTTGTATCTA
>CAHIKZ030002265.1:0-2500 GCA_903632075.3 Acanthosepion pharaonis
ACACAAAGGGTTTCCAAAAAAAAAATGGGGTTTTCCTTCTTTCAAGGTGAACTGAGCTTCGTCTCTAAATTCTTCTGTCATTTAAAATTGGTAAAGAAGAGAGAGTGAGAGACAGAGAGATACTTGTGTGTGTGTGTGTAAACGTTTGCGCTGTATGCATTGTTGGATGTGCGGGTGGTGTAATCGATAGCGGCTCGGAAGGAGAAATCGGGGAAGAGAGTTCGTTACATTCCCTTTCGTGCAAATACCCTTGTGGGAAGTATGACTCCATTTCTTCTCCCTCCAGCTATGGGTTAAATAGCAGGAATACCAGGCTCTCTAGGATTTTTGACCTTCTCGCTTATTAACAACTTTTAAATTCAAAAGCGATGCTTTTATTTATCTGAAATTAATTGACTCATCTGTTTTATTTTAATAATGTGTCCACTATAATTTGAATCAGTTTAATTTGTTTATTTTATCAAATATTAATTTTGTGAGAATTGATATTTATATTTGCTATACAACCCTCGTCCCAATGAATGGTTTCCATTGAAAGAAATAAAGAAAATACATCCTGCCACTGCTTGAAAGAAAACACCAGCCACTACTTATAGTGCTGACCACTAGGCATTTCTTGACGTACTGTTTGATCCATTTTTTACTATCCAGGATGCTTGTCATTATCTTCGCACAATCGCCATCTTTTTTCTCAATAGAGCAAGGATAATTTCATTTTCCACTGTTTATCATGGTTTGATTATCTTCTTCATCTACAGCTGGACTGCCACCCCCTTTTCAATCGTGGCTGGTTGAAAAGTGATGTGTGCAGTGAGCATGAGGGTGTAATATAGAAATGTACAAGCAAGCTGGGGAGAATAATTGTCAGTGTGCATTGGTGTAAAAATAAAGGCTGTCAGTTAGAAATTAATTTTACAGAGTAAAGTTGAGTGGAAGTATCAAAGAGAAACGTCCTAAACATAGCAGTAAATTTTGAGGATAACTAGAAGATGCTCAGTTCTATAAGGTTTTCTCTTAATTATCTCTATTTATATATATAAATATATCGGTATATAAATATATATTTATTTTTTTATTTTAGATTTAAAAATTTTAATTAATAGGCTGTAAAATATATGTGTTTATTTAATTATATATATAAAATAATAAAAAAAAAATTTTATTTTTGATTTATATTCTTGTAATTAAATTAATATTTATAATTAATTACCAAAATATTTTTAACCGATTATATTTTCTTTATTATTTACATAATATCTGAAATGTAGGTTAGGGTTCTGGAATATGCAATAACTAAAATTTAAATTTATCTCTCTGAAAAAAAAAACATTCAATAAAATAAACATGATTTAAAACTTTAAACAAAACATTTATAAAACCATTATTGTTCTGGATGTGATAACAGCTACTGGACTTGAGAAACCTATTTTCCTGTAAAAAATATTTTTTTAAAAAAGATTTTTTAAATTTAACTCACACACAGTACTGGCAATATGTCTGAATGTCAAATATTTCCTTTATAGGCATATACAAATATTACCATTAGATATTTTTATACATTGTTCATATTTCTCCGATAATGCGGTAACATGACAGGGCTAAATGATTAAAATGTGAAAAGACTGCCAAGATTTGATTATAATTTTTAAACAGAAAAAAAAGTTTAAAATTCTCCTCTGAAAGTATATGGGAGGAGATCTTAACCATTTATTTTAAATATTTCTAACCAAAAATTTTGTTTTTGGAAAAATGTAAATAATATTCCAGAATTTAGGAGGATAAAAGTATTTCATAAAATGACTTCAAAAAAAATTCTCAAGCCCCTTCTTAAATTTTAAATGATTTAAACCTCCACTTTGTTTTTTTTTATTTTTTTGTTCCAGGACGATAGGAAAACCATTGAGAATTTTAAAGAAAACTCAAGAACAAAATTCCCATTTAACTTATCAACAACATTTCTGAAGGGAAAAAAAATTTAAAATTTTGCTTTGTGTTTTTATGGTACCTTTAAATTACAAATTTAAATTTTTTTAAAACTTAAAAAAAAAAGGAATATAAGACATATTAAGGATAAAAAACAAAAATGGACAAAATTGTCAAAGATTAATAAAAAAATTTAAATAATTTGTTTTGAGATTTTTTATGGCACAAAAATTTTCAATTTAAAAATTTATTGCTGTAAAAAAAAAATTTTAAAATGGTACAATACAAATACAAAAATATATTTTAGGAAAAGAGGATATTTGGGGATACAAACTGCAACTCTAAAATGTAATTCAGGTTTTTATTTACATAAATATTTGTAAATGAAAAACCTCTTAAATGAAAATAAAATTTCAAAGGGTTAACATCTATTGTAAAGAAACATGGATATTGAATATCTATTTCTACCCTATAAATCATCATAATATGAACTGTTAAATTACATAATAAATAAGCTTTCATTAGTTAATTAAAAAGACCAGTTTTTTATTAAGGTGAAAGTTCACATTCAAAAAAT